>JAXCGZ010015180.1:42500-87500 GCA_037179515.1 Halocaridina rubra | reverse complement strand
CCTCGCTCTATCGCGATTCACCTCTCGCGAATTCACTGTACCGCGATTTTTTATTTTGAAAAAAATAAAAATACAATAAAATAAAATAAAATAAAGATTATTGTGACACCAGGATGTGCCAAAAAATGATAAAATAAAGCAGCCTTTATCAGGCTGTAAAGATAAACAGAAGGAGATTGTAATGACCTGTCAGATGTGAAGGGATTATAAAAGATGTGTAATGAATCTTCAGCTCTCTGCTGGGTTTTAATATACCTCTGCATTACTTTCATGATGTCTATTCCAATAATTCTCCTTAGATCTTATTATTATTATTATTGGCAACAATAATTTCCCTTTGATGATGATTGTGGAGATTATAATCATCATTATTATTATTATTATTAAGTGCTCATTGTTTGTACATCTGTTGGTTTATTTACTTTAATAACTGTGTACAGTGCCCCTCCCTAGTTGGCTGGGACAAAGAGAGTGTGGGGGGTTGGGTAGAATAGGATGTTGGAGAGAGAGACATCTTTAATTACCTCTTGTTCATTCAACCAAAACTACATTATTTATTGTAGAAATAATGGTTTATTACAAATTCGTAATAATAATAATAATCTCCACAATCATCATCAAAGGAAAATTATTATTAAAAATAATATTAATAATAATAATAATAAGATCTAAGGAGAATTTTTGGAATAGACATCATGAGAGTAATGCAGAGGTATATTAAACCCCAGCAGAGAGCTGGATATTCATTACACATCTTTTATAATCCCTTCACATCTGACAGGTCATTACACTCTCCATCTGTTTCTCTTTACAGCCTGATAAAGGCTGTTTTATTTTATCATTTTTTGGTCCATCCTGGTGTCACACACACGCACAAAAAAAAAAAAAAATTTCCTACTTCCCGAAAATTCACCTATGGCGACGAGTCCCGGAACCTAACCCTCGCGATAAACAAGGGATCACTGTACTGGACTGAGGGTCATCAATATCACTTCTTTTTTTGACTGAAAAGTAAGCATCAAGAGTCGTCTGCCGTGCAATCCTCCTCTTTTCTTTTAAAATTTCGTTATAGCAGGAAATATCATTCATGACTTTTCTAGCTGTCACGCGTGCACGCTCTATGTTGGGATCGTCCTTATCTAAAATTTCCAAGGTACTCGATTAGGTGAAAAAATTGAGTCAGTCGACTCACAGTGAGTGATTTCATGGGGCTCGTAGAAAGTGCTGCTTTCTCGTTTTCCTTCCTCTCCTGATGTTGTCGTTCACCTTCCATGTCCTCCAAATCCTTGGCAGTCAATTCCTCCGTGTGGGAAGCAAGAAGGGCATCCACATCCTCATCAGCGTCGGAGAATCCTACACGATGTGCGCGCTGAACGCACTCAAGTCTCGTCTTTGACAGCCGATCATTGAGATCAAAACCTGTGAAAAAGTTCACTAACTGCGGGCAAATCTTCTTTCAGGCTCCATTTAGACATGATTGTGTTACTTCAGCCCAGGAATCCTTCAAAACCATGTGGCGTGCTTGATATTGAATTCTTTCCAGTATTCCTTAACCGCAGTCTTCTTTATGTCTAGCTCCGAGATATCATCGGCCTCAGCTGCTCTCTCAAGGTTGCCCATGCTGACGTCAGTCTTACTGCTGAGATCTTTAAAAGAATGCTTGGGGTAGTGCGATTTCAGCATCTGCACTACCCCTGGTCCATTTGGCGGCAGAAACACAACTTTGATATTAGGATGAATATCGGCGATTGATGGAGGATGGGATGGAGCATTGTCTAAAATTAGAAGGATTTTGAAGGGTAAATCATGACTCTTGCAATACACTTCTAACTTGTTTGGGAGACTTGTCAAGAAATAAATACTCCCAGTCATCCGTAGTTTTTTATTTTTGGATCTTTTGTTACAGCTTCCTAGGAAGAAGACATCTTTTACATGCTGAGATTTACTGGTGAATTAAGGAAGAATTAAAATATGCAAGAAAGAATTCTAGGAATAGGAGGACGAGGAAGGAAAATGATAAATTATTCAGACCTTTCAGATTTGAGTACCAGTGCACTGGAAGTAACTCTTTATAGTAACCCTTTAGTGCACGAGGATTTTCCGAATGGTATATCATTGCCAGCTTAAGCTTCATGTCGTTTTAAGCGTCAGCACCAATCATTAGGGTAAAGAGATCTTTGCTGCCTTATATCCTGAAGCATGTTTTTCCTCTATGGAAATATACGTCCTTTCTGGCATTCGCTTCCAGAATAAAGCAGTTTCGTCCATATTGAAAATCTGCCTTGACGTATATCCCCCTTCCTCTGTGATGGCCTTTAATTTGTCTGGAAACCGCTTTGCCGCATCAATATCAGCTGATGCGCTTTCGCCTTGTAATTTTTGGTTGCAATAACCAAACTTACGTTGAAAATTTGAAAACCAACCAGAGCTGACTGTAAAGGGTTTCACTTCTTCGCCTTCCACCTGGGATTTCAAATGGTTGCAAATCTCACACTTTTTTCCTGACGATATTATACGGCAGGTTTCTTTGTTGTTTGTTCTTGATGGTGATTCACGTGCTTAGCATTTTTTCCATTCTCTCCATAATATCTGTTTGAATATATGAAGATTTAGCCGCAGTTCAACTAACACCAGCTTTGGCGCTTTTATTTATCTTGTCCGTATTATCACGGATAGTGCGCAGCGTGCTTTCCGGGGGCTGCATGGCCCATTTAATGGTGATCGTAATGTCACCACGCTCATAACGGGCCAACACTTGAAGTTTGACTTCAAGGCTTATTACCTTTCTGGCTCTTTTGGGAGTAGAAACACTTCCACAGTCTTTTCCTTTGCATTTACTAGCCATGATAGTACAGTATAATCTGTAAAATTTAAAAGAACTGAAAACACAAACACAGTTATAACAAAGAGATACCTATATCCACGCACTTAATGCTTATCCACGTACACTTACCATTTTTCCCATTTTGTCCATAATATCTGAATGAGAATATGAAAACTTCTCACTTACCATTTTTTTTCCATTTTTCCCATGATATCCGATCGAGAATATGAAGACTTAGCCGCAGTTAAACTAAAACCAGCTTTTGCACTTTTATTTATTTTTTCCTTATTTTCACGGATAATGCGCAACGTGCATTCACTGAGGTGCATCGCCGGTTTAATGGCGACCGTACTCTCACCACTCTCATAATGGCCCAACCCTTGCAATTTTATTTCAAGAATTATTGCCTTTCTCACTCTTTTGGGAGTAGGAGCACTAACACAGTCTTTTCCTAGGCGTTTACTGGCCATGATAGTACAATATGTAAGCATTAAAATATAAAAGAACTGAAAACACAAACCGTAACAAACACAGAACATGATATATCCACGTACTATAGTGGGTAACTACACTGAAGCACATGGCAGCAATGGGGGGGAAGAGCCTCCGAGGCAGTCGCTTATTTACTGAAATGAAAAATTTTTGTTCAAAATCTTTTGGCGGGTGTTATTCGCGAATTTCGTACTTTTTTACTATTATTTTTTAGGGGCATTATTCCAATTTCGCAGATTATAAACATGCGTAAAAAGTGAACTAGGTATATATATATATATATATATATATATATATATATATATATATATATATATATATATATATATATATATATATATATATATATATATATATATATATATATATATATATATATATATATATATATATACAGTGGTGACCCCAACCCACGAACTTAATCCGCTCCCAGAAAGCGTTCTTGGGTGGGATTTATTTTTCCCATTGAAAAGCATGTAAATTCAATTAATCCATTCCTAGTCACAATATTCATTTTAAAATTTTTTTAGTCACTAAAAACATGAAATATAATACAGGTTACATGTCTTTCATCTTTAAAAGGAAAATTACAATAATAATAGAAAGGAATTCTACTCTACTAAAGTAAAACATGTACATATTCAGGTACACAATATACATTAGCTGATACCCAGTATAAAATAGCAGAGTCCAACACTTAGAAAAAGTTGTTGCATTCTCCCACTAATAACAAATGCAGTAGGAAGGAGTACATATTGTAGATAAAAAAAAAATAATGTAGGTAAGAAACAGTACTGTATTTACCTTTGTGGATGATTGTTGCTGGCATACGTGGATGGTGGTGGAGGAGGAGGGGGACTAATTTTTGGAGGAGAGGGCTATATGAAAGGTAAAACAATGGAAAAAAAAAAGCAAGAACTACTAACAGATTGCAAACGAACCACTCAGCACGGGCATCAGTGCAGAACTGAGAGTGAGTGAGTGGGACACATGGTGGCTTGGCCAACACATGTGTGTTCGTGGGTTGGGGTCAAAATTTAAAAATTTTGTTCATGGGTTGGTTTGTTCGTGGGTACAGGCATTCATGGGTTGGGGTCACCACTATATATATATATATATATATATATATATATATATATATATATATATATATATATATATATATATATATATATATATATATATATATATATATATATATATATATATATATATATATATATATATATATATATATATATATATATATATATATATATATATATATATATATATATATATATATATATATATATATATATATATATATATATATATATATATATATATATATATATATATATATATATATATATATATATATATATATATATATATATATATATATATATATATATATATATATATATATATATATATATATATATATATATATATATATATATATATATATATATATAATATATATATATATATATATATATATATATATATATATATATATATATATATATATATATATATATATATATATATATATATATATATATATATATATATATATATAGTTAGTTAGTAAGGAAGCCCATCAGTGAAACAAAACTTTTAAAACAATGATATATTTTGGATCCTAACTGGATCCCTTCTCAAGTCAGTTGTGCTTGAGAAGGGATCCAGTTAGGATCCGAAATATATCATTGTTTTATAAGTTCTGTTTCACTGATGGGCTTCCTTACTATTTAGTGCTGTATGCTAACAGTTTTTACTTATTTATATATATATATATATATATATATATATATATATATATATATATATATATATATATATATATATATATATTATTTTTTTTTGCATGATTGTGACACCAGGACAGGCCAAAAAATAAAATAATATAAAACAGCCCCCACCGAGCCTGGGCACGAAGAATACATTAAGTATAAAGTAACAGAGATGGAGAGTGTAATGACTTGTCAGAAGTGAAGGGATAATAAGAGGTGTGTAATGAATATCCAAGAATATTCAGTGTTGATGTAGGTATAAAATATATATATATATATAATAGAATGTCATATATGTTAATATGAATGTAAAAATTGTTTTTGCCTAATGTTGATGTTTATATTATATTTCTTTTCCAGGATCTGACCAACACCATGGGCAATACTAAGCAAACTTGAACCTTTTTTTATACAGTTATGGGAGCATAACCTCGCAACAGTAAAAGAATTTCTCATAATTAGTTTTAAATGTTTGGAACGCATGACCCATTTCTTTTGTAGAATAACTTCTTTACTGATTCACATTGAATAATAGTTGCATTGATATACAGTACTGTACTTTAATTTTTGTGACAAAGGGTTTGTTCTTGCCAATAAATTTTTGAGATGTTTTGTAAGCATCACAGAAAAAAATTTGTATCCGTTGATTAACTGAGTGGAGTGTAACTAAAGAAATGTTAACAGTGTTACGTATTTAAGTATTTAAAGTAATTTTTAGGAAAAGAAAGTTGAAAACTGAAATCTATGCAGTATTCGTGCTGATCGCAGTCTTTGCTTATGAGCCTTGAACTTTTTTAAAGATATATTTACAGTGAATTTGTTTCACGAGAAGCACGTGAAAATTGTAAATATGAACATTTTGACCACGAAGGGACAACTGGAAGTAATGGAATGCCTTAACGTAGATAAAAGTAATGGTAAGCGCAAAGGTACTCTGTTGTCTCCTGTTTTGCCATCGTTGTCAGAATACTCATATTTAAATTAAGATGGTTAAAACTCTTGGTAATGTTTCTATATAAAAATAAACATTACATGGAAAACTTTGATATGACTAAGAAGTGATGGGTTTTGTATAGAGCCACAGGAAATTAGTAAATATATGAATATTAAAAAGTTTTGAACTGGAGAGAATTTTGTGTAGGTCTTTTGGGACTTGTAATATATAGATAATATCTAAATAATAGTATTGCTATTTTATGGAATACCCAACGTAGTACCAATGTGGGTATGATATGTAGAACTTTCTAGTCTACCAGTCATTAAGCACACTGCCATATTTTCTTATAACTGATGAATTGTCACTTGTTACTATATCTTGCGCCACTTTTTGTATTATAGGACAAAATCTGTCGTGATTGTATTAATTTTCCTTCATTAATATCCTCCCTACACCTATTACTGAACATATTTTTTTGAGCAGTGTATAATAAAATCATTAGGTGAACAGTCATTAAGACACAAGAGATTTGATCATTCTATTTGCATTTTAGTTGGTGACTTGAGCCATTGTTAACAAATTGTGTCCTTTGTACCAAGGGGATGGAACCATAGTGCCCCAAATTATACTACTTTAAAAATTTTCAGTGTATGAGCTGTCTCCAAATTGTAATATGTTTGGTAATATTGTTCTTATCTAACTTTCAGTACTAGAACATTTAGTAACAGATTACTTGGAAATGATTATTTAGCGCAATGACCTTGTAATATCACAACGTGTTTTCAGGTCCTCTTGTTTTCTCTGCAGGTATCCTGTAGTTGATTGATTTCACTTAGTTAAATTTTTGCCATTTTTACCTCTTGTTATGGTCACTTAGTGTGGTATGACTATGAAAACTGTGGGTGCAGCACAAGAATGTAAAAAAAAAATATATTTTTCTATTTATGTAAATTGATATCGAAAAATCGCAAGTAATTTTGTTTCTACTTTGTAAATAAATTACGGTCCAAAGTTATATTAATTTTTAAATTCAGGGCTAAGCTTACCTGTGGTGACTGGTTGGCATTCAGTGGAAACTTTAAGAAAACAGGCAACAGCATCAGGTATATTGACTCGCTATGTCATAATCTACAGGACCTTTGCATTGGATATCCAAAGTCAAAGAGCTCATAGAAAAATTGTAGCCTGTGTTAGTTATGTAAATCTGATTTGCTACAATTTATAAATATTTCATCTCAGGGCAGCCTTTCATGCTTCATTTCAGAAGTTAGTATGTCTTAAAATGGTAATTTATCTGTAAATTATGTTTTAAGTAGTTAAATATCACCTCATTGTGTATTTAGATACGTTTCCATCTTGTTCCATTTTAATGGTGTATTTTATTTACTCATTTTTAACTACTAGTGAATTTAGGCACTGCCATTTAAACTGCCTGCTGCTTACTGGGGTTTGGTGCATTTTATTGCAACCATTTTGGCACCTGCTGTTTGGTGCTAAACTCATTTTGGCAACAGACATTCTGCCACTAAGAAGACATGCATTTAAAAAACCCATCCCAACTTAATATAACCCAGCTTAACTCTCTCTACAAAACGTATGGCACTAAAACGGCTGTGCCAAAATGTCGGTCCCCAAATAGCATCTTCTGGTTGTCTTATTTCGTTCTCACTGCCAGTAGCCAGTGTCTACTTAATGGAGAGCAATTGAGCTGATGACGTCTCATTGTAATCTAAATGTGCTATTACTTATCAAGCAATCTTGCTGTGATGTGAAATTGATATTTCTCCTGATTATTGCGGTATCAGTACTTGACAGTGAATGGCTTTTAGATTAATTTGAGTTTATTTCTTATGTTTAAATTTACATTATGGCAATATCTCTTAACATTTCTTTGTATACATGCAAAGTAACTTATTACTAAGAGGGGAGACTCGAATCAGATGATAGTTGAGAGTTATGGGTGAAATACTATGGTACTTTTCGTAATGTTGCCATTGATTATGATAGTACTGTATTGACAGAAAGTAGTTTTTAATAGCAAATGAAAATAATATCTTGGCATTCATTAAGGTCTTTCCCTAATCAGTAGTGCAGTATCACATATTGATTTATGACCAGAAGGGTTTTATTTTTAGTAAGGGAGGTATATGGTTCATTTCACAGAATAGGGAATGCATCTGTGTTTTATAGTCGTTTGAAGATTAAAATATATACCTGAAGCAAGCATGATTTGACTCCATGCAAATAGGGCTTTTTATCCATTTAAAAAGGTAGTAATTACTAATTCACTTTAATTGTATTGTAAAGAAAAGAAGGTACAAAAATTGTACTCATATTATGTTGAGATATGGCTGTAGTTTTTACTCTGTTTATTCTCAATAACAAGGTCTCATAATCTATATTTCTATGGCAAGGTTATATTATGTGTACGTGCCCATCCAATATAGCATTTGCATGGAATGTACTTCTACAAGATTGGAATAGACAATTAATACTAGGGCATGGAGGGATAAGTTAGCAATTGCTTTGTCATCAAGATAGTTAATTTGGTCATGAGAAAATTGTAGCCTTGTGTTATCAGATTCTAAATTACCAAGACTTCTTTTTGTAGTATGTACCAATATCAAGACCGTTATCACACCTGTAAAATTAAGTCTGTGATGTTATCTCCAAATAGTGATCCATCAGTATTCACCAACATATAAATTTAATGAGTAAAATAAAAAACCTAACTTGATATAGGAGAGAAAGCTCTCTAATATACCCTGGTCGATATTTATGTAGGACAGTTAGTATGGTCAGGGAACTCTTGTTAATAACAGTATACTTTACCAACAAATGATGTGATACACAAAAGTTGTATGTTATGACCTTATATTTGCATTAATGTAACATTATGTATGGATTATTTAAAAAGCGTGGACATGTACTCTACCAGTATTCAAAAGTAGTTAATATTGACTGTCAGTTTTAACATAAAACTATGGGCACAGTTTATGTATTACAACGTCTTTTTTACAGGACAGGTTGATTGGTACATACTGCATATTCTAATACTCAAAGCAAAAGTTAATCAAATACCTTGAAAGGAATTGTATTCTTTATTAACATGTATGTAAACGGTATTTTTTATCATTACTGTTGTTTGGTGGGTTACTACAATAGGTTCGGTTTGACAGATACCAAAATCACTTGTGTAAGATATTCCCCCGTACATTGAGGCTGTGAAATATATATTGCAGTAAACTTATGTTAAAGGCAGGGGAATGATATAATCACCATGAAGTTTTTGATAGAAATAGATTATTCTGTTGTGATTACTTGAAATAGAAAGATGAAACTGAGAATTTCGTAGGATTTATGGCACACTCGGGTATGTTAAACTAATGAAGGAGAATTGTGGAAGAATGCCTGCAAGAAGTGAATTCATCTGGATATTGAACTTATTTAGGAATACCCTTCCTTCCTATGAAAGATGACTGCACCGCTGACCATTTTATGGGATCCCTAAATGATACAAGTGTTGACATATGGGGGCATACTCCTATTTCCCACCCAAACCAAATGCCCTTTAGAACTGCATGTAAAAAGTGACAAGAGCATATACACAGCAACATCTTAAAAATCAGATACGAAAAGGAAAATAACTACAAGTGTTTTGCATCACAAACTGTTAGGTTTCTTATGTGTAAAATAATTCTGTTTACTTTCCTGTTGGTTATGTATTCGAAATTAGGGCAAGGGGACTAGACTCGACACACATTTGATTAATACTGATTTACAAAGGAACATTTAGGTCTTTGTTGGGTGTGTTTATGTGTTGGGTTTTGAATGGCATGAACATATTAACTGGAAATTATGTACCTTACAACACCCATCTGCCCTTACCAGCTTGCCAGGTATTTATGTCATACAAAGAGATGGTCTTTGAGAGAATTGCATTTGCATGCTTTTGAATACTGCTTACAAAAGGCCAGTGTAATTCCAACAATATCATAAGACATTAACGTACTTCTAGGGAGTGGCTGGGTGAGCCAGTATGTAATATACTGTGAATGCAAGAGCTCCACTCCTTATTCTGGACTGTGACATTTTTTTTTATTATTATTATTATTATTTTATGGATCAGGTGAAGTTCTTTTAGCCATCAAAATACTACCTTCTTTATCAGCCGCTTTTTCCAAGTTAATATGGGTTTGCTGTTTCTCATTAACTTCTCGGAGACTAGTTATACTCCTGTTACAGATTGTAGTCTATGCTATGTAGAAGTGCAGGTTCACAAAAAGGTCGACATTGCCCAACATAAAGGCCATTAATCACACAATTTTGCCTTAAACAATCAAGTCAGTAACCAGGGAGGCAATATGGATGCCATGTAAATTGATATACGTATATAACATACGAGGAGGGGTGAGAAGACTATTTCATTGATATCCTCATATCTGTATAATGATTCTGCACATGCCTGTATATAATAAAACATGATGTGGATATTGCTCCATTTATATAGAGGAAAGGAGTTACAGACCTCACAGTGCATGACGTTAGATTAGTCTCACCCTGTTTGTATGAGATATATAACTTAAAAAAATCTTATATTTCATTGGAAATGTTTCAAATATGATTTTTGTATCATGATGCCCAGTTCGCTAAACCCAATAGGCATACGTGAGAAATAATTTCAATGAATTTGTAAATTACAACAGGTCGTCGTATAACATGAGGGGTTCTTATATATATATTTTTTTAAACCTCATTGGCAGTAAAAGATATTTGAACTGTAGGCTTGTCAGCTTATATGCTATATTTTTTTTTTTAGAAAGCAAACACTGAAGTCTGTATTCGTTATTCGTCTTCCACATTTATATATTATATGATATAAATTCTTTATCATTTGGGAGTGATGTAAAGAAGAGCTTACCAGGTGAGGAATATATCGATGTTATGATACATATACCAGGCTACAGGACTGATACAAATTTTCAAATTCTAAAGTAACAAGCATCGTAATAAATTTTTTTCTTTCATATGGTTACAGTATTATGATGGCTTCATATCTGGGTCTTGCCTTTTAGGGACTTGTTTTAATATTTTATATGAGCTCAAGGACATTTTACAGACTATAACCAATATGTGTGTAGTGACAATATGGTAACATATGTTTTAGATTGATAAATGATGCATTTCACTTGGCATAAAAAATAAAGATTTGCAGTTAAGGATAACCTGCTACTATATCCTTATTACTTTACAGAAGTAGGATTGGGTTATATATATAACAGCAATAATTTCGGGTTCTGAAATCTTAGATGTTTAATGAATAATTAGAATCCAAGGACATCTCAGTTACCAATTCATTAAGTCAGTATAATTTGCATCGAAGGTCAAGATAACCTTGAATTACATCAGCTTCTTGTTTGTCATATGTCACTGTTAATTCCTATTGAATAGGGGTGGACACAGGTTACTTATGGGAATTGTGGCTGGATACCCTTCCTAATGTCCCTCGGTGGGAGGGAACACAGGTTTGATGCTTCCTGAGTCAAGCACTCAGGTCACTGAGTTACCACAGCCTCCCCTTACAACAACTTGTAGACTATTAAAGAGAGGAGAGAGAGATTAAAGAGCAGAGTATTCCCTCTACAGCCTGTTATTTGTAGACAACATTATTCTTAGTTATGTAAGTTTTTTCTCTTAAATGACAGGTCTACATTTAAAATACTTGGTAAAGTTCTACACATTCTTAGTTTGATGTAATAATTAAAAGTCGTCTTTGCCACAGATAAATTTTTATGAAGCAGGATTAGATGCTGAATATATAAAATTATAGTGAATAATGCCAGTATTGCAATACTGAGTTGTACCATTCTATATAGTTTGCTGGTACTATCTGGTTCATAGTCTGACTTTTTCCAGCTAGGCTTGTTGTTTGGCATATAATAATAACAATAACATTGGGCAACTACAATAACGGGGAGTACAAATGAAGGTTGTCTAATAAAACCCCAAAAAGTTATAAGTATATACAGTACATATTGTATATACTTATACCTTTTGGGGTTTTATTGGGCAACTTCAATAATAATAATTCATCGTCATCTTGATCTTAAAGTATATTTTCTCCATCACTGTAATTCGGAAAAGTACATTTTTTGTAGACATACTCCATGATTTCAGTTGACCTTCATTCATTATGATGCCTTGTAAAACCTTTTCATAAAAATCTTCATATTATTACCAAGTTATAAAATATTTTTAATAATGTATTTTAGGGTTGTGAAAGATATCCATGATAGTATCACTGAACATCATACTTAATGTATGACAGCATTATAATAAATATCACTGAACATCATACTTAATGTATGACAGCATTATAATAAGTTCTGTTCTAAAGTTAATAATTTGTACTATTGACATCCTCTTTTGCTTGTGTATGTTCTGTATATACTATACAAATAGTTGAATTATATAAACTTTTATGCAATTCCTTAGGGCCTTGGCTGTTGGATGTGCCAAAATATCGAATTAAACATAACATTAAAGTATTTAAATAACGGCTTTATATAATACAATATCATCATCTGCATTATTAGTGCAGTTTTATTTCTGGCGTGGGATGAGACAGAGCGTTGATGTGATATTCTTATATTTTTATCCCACTCCACTGGATCATAGCTTAAATCCTCTTGTTTTTAAGTTAACAGCATAATGTAATTTTGTAATCCTAAAAAAAAGTCACTGTAAAGTTAACAAAAGTACCTATCTAATCTGGTTGTGTGGGATGTCTATCCAGAGAAACAAATATAATAGTAAAAAATTGCTGCTACTAATTACAGGGGTAAATTTGACACGAAAAGTGGAAATTCTTAAACAACAGCTTAATACTGTACCAGGGATACCAAAGGAAGGTAATTTAATGCACAGATTGTGCTTTCATCTGTAAGTAATATTAAATATTGTCAATATACATATTCAAAATAACTTATCACTGCCAAGTCTTCATTTGATATTTACTATTGCTCAGATATACACTGTATGCTTAGTTCATAAATATGTTAATATATCTCCCATACACTAGGTCCTATCATACCAGTATGTATCGAGAAATATAGAGTTGTCTCTTTCAGCGGCATTATATCATATTCAGTTATATAAATGATTTGCATGCTGGTTCTTGCAACCTAAACACCTTCATATGAAGCTTAAATTATCAGAGCCCCTTTAAATCACTGTGTAAGTCAACCCACCTCTTTTAATGATTGATACATTATAGTAATTTGTATATCTGTTTCCCCCTCATACTGGTAATTCCAGCAATTTTCTAAACCTCAAAACCCTAATGAAGATACATGGGAACTGGCTTTGCAAGTAAAAGAAGTGTATGCAATGTACACTGTAAAGTAATAACTGTATTTTTACTACTGTGTTGTAATCCTGTTACTGTGACACAATGTATTTATTTATGCAATATTAGCATAATATATTCTGAATGCAGGATAAAATGCATTTTAGATATCATTCTTTTTTTGTGTACAAATAGTTTGAGCAGTAAATTTGCAAATTTGTCTAAGCCTACAGAACTTTTTTCATATTTGAAGTTGTATGTATTGTAAATACTGTTTCTTTTAAATAATAAATGTGAGATAGCTTAATAAATCCGTATTTTACTTGTATTTATAAATTATGAATATATCTGTATTTAACTGGAATTTTTAAATCTAAGCTATGTCAAAATCATGTAACTAATGATAGTTTAAAATGGAAGCAGTAGAACCCAGCGTGGTCATTAAGTAAATTCAAATACACTTAATAAACAATTTTATTTTATAAAAGAATTATGAAAAAAATATAATTTTGAGACATAGATTTGGCCAGGCTGAGAGTGACAAGTGTAATTAATATTAATTTTTCTGTTGTGAATCTTGTTCTTCACCGATTCATGTCATAATTGGTCCCAATGAATAGGGGTGGACGGAGATTGGAGCTGGGGGATGAAGACTTTATGCTCTTTTCTATGTACTGTGGTGGGTTCAAACCTGCATCAGTCTCTTCCTGACTCGTGCGCCTTACCACTGAGCCAGTGGCCCCCATTGTGAATCGTTCTCATGTTATAGTCCAGAAAGCTATGCCTTAGCCAACCTATCTTGAACTAATGTGGCATTCGAGGCAACAATTTTATAATGGAGTGGAGGTGGGTGTTGAAGCCATGTGACCTATCTCAAGGACTTACAGCAACCCATCGAATAGCTGTGGTCACAGACAAGTTGGAGCTGAGGGATTAAGGCTGGGTGCCCCTTCTAACGTTATGGTAGTTGCTGAACTACTTCAGTCCCCTTTGTTACCTACATATATAAACCAAATTTGCTCCAAACAAAATTATTAAAGTTTATTTCCTTGGATTCAAAGATAAACTATTATTGCTGAAATTCATAAATGTAGAAAAAACCTTATAGATTATTCAAGGTTGGATGTAAATAATTTATTGCTTTGTCAAGTGAAGACATAAAATAAACATACCAGTATAAAAAAGTCCCTCCTACTATACAATACCTGTCAGTGTGAGAATTTCAAAAAATTCATGCTCCCTGAATAATGTATCTCTAAGTATGTACTTAGTGAATCAGGAAATATAATTGCATTAGTCATAGTTACTACTTATAAATATTCATATTATCATTATTCTAATATTTGTACCATATCACTTATAAGTTGAGAAAAAAATACCTGACTGAAAATACTATAAAAGCTTAGAAAACCAATCTGCATGAGATAATCGTATATACCAAACATATGATTTACTTTTACCATGTTGAAAGAGGGTGTACCAAATTTCATGAGCAATTTGTTTTCAATTTTCCAAATTCTGCACTCAGTAGCTTCATGACATCACCGTGCTTTAGGCTTTTTCTTGAACTCTTGACTGATTTATAGTTTTTCTTGACATATAGGGCAAATGCATTTGGAGTTCGAGGCGTTTTAGGGTATGAGTGAGAACCTGGTGTGTTGGGATTTCCTACTGTCGCTCCCCCACCCTGAGAGTTAACTATTAGTTCAAACTTTCCATGACAGTAGCCACATACTTTACGTTCAGTGTCCAGGCTTTTTGAATGTCGTCCAATACTGAAATCAAAGGTATGAATTAATTTCTTTGGCAATGTATAAGGAGGAAACTAAACAGATTCTCCCTCTAAATACAAAATCCATAATCCTTTTATAAGGTTGAGTCAAAGCAAAAAACCTGACTCTATGGTTTATAGATGCAAAGGAGGTGCTTCCCAATCCCCTTGCTCTGCCCCATGTAGTCGACTTTTACGATCAACAGGGGATTATGGAGGAGGTATTCTTGTTCCCCCCTCGGGGATATATAATATATGAACGGGCTTATATTAGCAACTTAACACTTATTATTTCACAAGACTTTTTTTTTCAACATGATGCCAAAACTTGCTAAAACTAATACTACCTGGTAATAATAATTTTTCGTAGGCAAGTATTGTATGGTACTTCTTGAGCAATTCATTTGCACCAGCAACTAAAACAGGTCTTGACAAGTATGAGTAAAGTTATTATTGTCAAAATAATACTTATATCTCACCTGTAGCCACATTCAGTGCACCTATATGTAAACTTGCAACTAATTTGATAAGAGTGGCAGGTGGTGATGGCAGGAAGCTCCGGGAACACATGTCCAGCTTTTGCAGCCCTAGAAAAAGAGGGTATGTAAATTAATATCTCAAGCAAAATGTTTAAAGTCCTGGTACCTAAGAAGTATATTTAGCTGAATATCAAAAAGCTGTAAAAATACATAGCAGTTGTTAATATCCATATGGAAGGGGTGAACACAGGTTGGAGCTAGGGAAACAAGGCTGGATGCAACAAAAAGAACTTACCATGATTTCCATAGAGGCCCATGACCATCTTTATAGCCAGAAATAATCCATGCAGCTGCATGACACATCTCATGTATAAGTGTATCTCTGATTCTCTCAGGGGCATCAATCACCTAAAAATAAAATAAATGTACAAAAATATGCACATCCCTAGATCTCTCGGGAGCATCAATCACCTAAGTGTAAAATAAATGCACAAATATATTTATATATGTGCAATATTCAAGTGTATCCAAAAACCATAATAAACTACACCCTATGAAGTGCATCCGACAACTTGGTAAATTGGAAGAGAAAAAGAGATGTAGGTTCTAGAAAAATGCTGGTTTATCAGTTCACTGTTGAAAAGATGTGATAAAAATGAAATGTATGTACCCAAATGCTTGCCAGAATTGAGAATGTATACAAAATTGATGGAGACAATCTCAATATATTCAGGTTCATTCTGTTACAGAATGAAAGATGTACAGTATACAATACCTGATGGAAGGAATCTCATATACGTATTAGCAAGTATGTCTACCAAGAAGTATGCTCTGATACCCTATCCATATGACTAAAAAGGAAAATTGTATACCATGTTATACCCAAAAATCATCAATATAAAAGGAAAGTTTGGTACGAGGGAGAGAGACCAATTGCTGAAGTAAGCAGATTCCTCTCACTGCAAAAACATCGTAACTATAATTGACTAACTGGAATCTACGGTACTGGTTCTCCACCAAAACTGTTATGCATAACATTGACATTACAAAACTCTTTTGAATATAAGATATTATTTTCATTTAATAGGGTTAATGATGGTTTAAGAGATTACACCAGTCATTCATAGAACAGATGCATGAATTCAGTAGTAGTTCCTGAATCGAAATGACTTTACAGTACCCTTAGAGCGCAACTGGGAGAAAAAATAACGCTTGAGTGTATTCTTTTTTTATGATTGTGGGAAAAAAAAAAACCTACCCTCATTGAGCTTGGGCACGAAGAAATGATAAAGAGAAATAGAGATGGAGAATATTGTGACTTGTCAGATGTAAAGGGATAATAACACATGTAACAAATATCCAAGAATATTCGGTGTTGATGTAGGCATAGAAAAAGAATCGTACCTGAAGGAAGACTTGACATCGAACTGTCATGGACAGTCTTATTTGAGTCCACTATATATATATATATATATATATATATATATATATATATATATATATATATATATATATATATATATATATATATATATATATATATATATATATATATATATATATATATACCAAATAAGCACAATACATATGTAAAAACATGAATCATATTTTACCCCGACCGGGACTTGAACCTAGGACTTATAATTACTAAATCAAGGCGCTACCAACTACACCACAGAAGGTTAAAATGAATCAGACCTTATAGCTTATATCTGCTATACTTAGGAATGAATGCATTCTATCTGAATGCCACTATGTTCATATTAAAGATTCCCCAACCTCACTCGTGGCTTCATTTTCGCATTTAATTCAACTCCCAATCTCATTCGGGCCTAACAATAACCAAATAAGCACATTACATATGTGAAAACATGAATCATGTTTTACCCCGACCGGGACTTGAACCTAGGACTTATAATTACTAAGTCAAGGCGCTACACCTTCTGTGGTGTAGTTGGTAGCGCCTTAACTTAGTAATTATAAGTCCTAGATTCAAGTCCCGGTCGGGGTAAAATATGATTCATGTTTTCATATATGTAATGTGCTTATTTGGTTATTGTTTGGCCCGAATGAGATTGAGAGTTGAATGAAATGCGAAAATGATGCCACGAGTGAGGTTGGGAATCTGTAATATGAACATAGTGGCATTCAGATAGAATGCGTTCAGTCCTAAGTATAGCAGATATAAGCCATAAGGTCTGACACCTTTTAACCTTCTGTGGCACCTTGACTTAGTAATTATAAGTCCTAGGTTCAAGTCCCGGTCAGGTAAAATATGATTCATATATATATATATATATATATATATATATATATATATATATATATATATATATATATATATATATATATATATATATATATATATATATATATATATATATATATATATATATATATATATATTATAAAGAATGAGTATCTCGGGATACTTAACATATGGCCGCGGTAAAGATAATTACCCCTAGGATGTAATGCTGTTGCCCCTAATTCATAATGCAAAAACGGAGAATTACCCCTTGAGAACTAAAGAGTAATATATAACATAATTAAGAAAAAATTAATGATTAGAAGTTCTATGTGAACAATTTGTTATTTCTTACATGGTCAGATTAGGTTAGCTTAGGGTAGGTTAGAGGCAATTGCCCTATGGGTCAATTTTCCTACTCTATATCCATCCATATACCAAAGCCATATTCCCCCTTATAAGGGAGGTGGCTGAGTCAAAGAAAATACAGAGAAGGGGATTTCCAATCCCCTCGTTCCACCCCATTTAGTCGACTTTTACGACACGCAGGGGAACACGGAGGAAGTATTCTTACCCCCTCCCTCTCTCTCTCTCTCTCTATATATATATATATATATATATATATATATATATATATATATATATATATATATATATATATATATATATATATATTTATATATATACATACAGTGTTCCCCCCATACCGCAGTAGTTCGGTTCCGGGACCCGGCGCGAACCAGGAAATCCGCGGAGTAGGATCAGCCTATATGTACATAGATATTTTAATATATTTTTACGTTTACACTGTATAAACCCTCCCTGTACTATTAAAAAAAAACACCCTTTACATTATACATAACAGCAAGCAACGTAATTTTTTATGAAAGTGATAGGAAAACTTACCGTGAATGAGGTGATGATGACTTGACATACATAGGTACAGTATTTTACAATAATTTTTACGTTTACGTAAAATAGCGGCCGACATCCACAAACTTTTTTCCTTCTTTCAACATATCTAAGAGTTTCACTTTATCTACAATGGTTAACATTTTCCTTTGCTGCTTAGGCTCACTACAAGAAGCCTTAGAAGATGAAGGATGCTTGGGAGGCATTGCAAAGGTTAAAATATGAGAGTAAAAAAATCACAAGCAAAACATATTAATAATAATAAGCACAACGTGAATGGCGCACACGAGTGAGGCGGGACAATGGAAGATGGTGGAAGCCTTTGTCCGAAACGCTGATAGCGGTATCGTATTTTACATGTTGCAATACTGTTAGTATTTATGTTTTTTACTATTTTTTACTGTTTTATTATTCTTAGGCTAAGAAATACGTTTTTTTTATCAATAAAATCATGAAACTACTGGAAATATAAATATATATGCTAGCTCACGTAGCTGCGACCCCAATACATTGTACGCTATCGAACACAAGCAAAACGTTTAATAAGCACAACGTGAACGGCGCACACGTGAGTTAGACTGAACGAGTCTTTGTCTGAAACGCTGATAGCGGTATCGTATTTTACATGTTGCAATACTGTTAGTATTTATGTTTTGTACTATTTTCTACTGTTTTATTATTCTTAGGATAATAAATACTATTTTTTTAATCAATAAAATCATGAAACTACAGGAAATATAAATATATATGCTAGCTCACGTAGCTGCGACCCCAATACATTGTACGCTATAGAACACTATTTCGCATTATGCAATAATGTGAGTTATACTGTACGTACGTATATCATTCAGTTATTAGTACAATGCATATTAATTTAAAATTCATTTACTTATTTGCTGATTGTACAAAATCTATTGTATTTACATTGTAATTTGGACCAAATATTCCTTTTGTAAAGATTAGACTGTACTTTTCAAAAGAGGTGGTCAATAAACGTATCTATCTATCTATCTACATTTATGTTTTTTACTATTTTTTACTGTTTTATTATTCATAGGCTGGGAAATAAATTATTTTTATCAATTAGATAATGAAATGTTTTTTTTTTCAATAAAAAAAATTTAAATACTGAAAATATTTTTTATTTTAATATTTTTGCATATACCCATAAAATAAAATAATAATTTATATAAAAAAAAAACGCGATACAGTGAGAACGCGAACCAAAAAACGCGAATAACCGGGGGAACACTGTATGTATATATATATATATATATATATATATATATATATATATATATATATATATATATATATATATATATATATATATACACACACACACATTGATCCCCCCCTTATCGCGATAGTTCGGTTCCGGGACCCGGCGCGAGACAGGAAAACCGCGAAGTAGGATCAGCCTATATGTACATAGATATTTTAATTTATTTTTACGTTTACACTGTATAAACCATCCCTGTACTGTTAACAAACCACCCTTTACTTCATAAATAACAGCATGCAACGTATATTTATATGACAGTGATAGATAAAATTACGGTGAATGAAGTGATAATTACATGACATACTCATGTACATAGGTATTTTACAATTATTAAAAAAAAAAAAAAAAAAAAAAAAAAGTGGTACAGTGAAAACGCGAACCAAGAAACGCGATCCAGCGGGGATCACTGTATATATATATATATATATATATATATATATATATATATATATATATATATATATATATATATATATATATATATATAATACATACATACATACATACATACATACATACATACATACATACATACATACATACATACATACATACATACATACATACATACATACATACATACATACATACATACATACATACATACATACATACATACATACATACATACATACATACATACATACATACATACATACATACATACATACATACATACATACATACATACATATATATATATATATATATATATATATATATATATATATACTACTAAGGAAACATATCTCTCTTCACTTGGAATCCTTCAACTTTTTGTCAGTGAGGCAACATGGCTTCAGAGAAGGTAGATCAACAGTAACAAACTTATTAGAATTTTATGATGAGGTAAGCCAAATCTTACAGGAAAGAGAGGGCTGGGCAGATTGCATATTCCTAGACTTCCAGAAAGCGTTTGACACTGTCCCACATGGGAGACTTATTAGGAAGCTGCAATCAATGGCTAGAATAGGTGGAAATGTTTTGGAATGGATAAAAACTTACTTAGAAGGAAGGGAACAGAGGGTTAGAGTAAGACACTCAGTGTCTGAATGGAGAGGAGTTAGTAGTGGAGTTCCACAGGGTTCAGTTTTAGGGCCACTTTTGTTCCTTGTATATGTAAATGACCTACCAGAGTCTGTAAATTCATTCAAGAATATGTTTGCAGATGATGCAAAGATTGTGAAGAAAGTAAAAAACGAGAACAATGGTAGAGAACTTCAGGAGGATCTAAATAATCTGCATGAGTGGTCAGAAAAGTGGCTAATGAAATTCAATACTTCAAAATGTAAGGTAATGAGAATGGGTACAAGTGCAAGAAGGCCCAAGCTTGACTACTCGGTGGCTGGAGTACAACTTCAAGAGACAGAAAATGAGAGAGATCTAGGAGTAAACATACTGGCAGATTTGTCTCCAGAAATACATATAAATGGCATAGTAAGGGCAGCATATGCATTCTTATCAAATGTAAGGGTAGCCTTCAGGCAAATGGACAAGGAAATGTTCAGAAATATTTATGTAACCTATGTGAGGCCAAAACTCGAATATGCAGCCCCCTTTTGGAATCCGCACTTGAAAAAGCACATAGCTAAGCTTGAAAAAGTTCAAAGACATGCCACGAAACTGGTGCCAGAAATACACAATCTCAGTTATGACGAGAGGCTGAGGGAATTAGACTTACCATCACTTGAAGCTAGAAGAGTGAGGGGGGATATGGTGACAGTCTTTAAATTCCTTCATGGTTATGATAGAGTGGATAGGGATCGATATTTTGATATGGCTGGCTCTAGAACTAGAGGTCATAGTTTGAAGCTTCGTAAGAAAACTTCTTTGCAGGATGTAAGGAAATACTTTTTCAGTGTAAGAGTAGTTGATAATTGGAATTCGCTAAGCGAGGAGGTAGTTAATGCTATCTCAATCCATAGTTTTAAGGACAGGTATGATAAGTATCACTAAGTCTAAAATGGAACCGATCAGGAGACGGGAAGATACGAGCTTTGGGCTCTTTCCCGTATACACAATTAGGTAATCACAATTAGGTAATCATATATATATATATATATATATATATATATATATATATATATATATATATATATATATATATATATATATATATATATATATATATATATATATATATATATATATATACACCTTCGTAGTCTTAACAGTTTTATAGTTTTTTAGTACCAAGTGAAAATGAATTGTAACAAAAAGCACAGTAGATAAAATCTGTTGAGCATGCAGTATGGGTTCTTTAAGCTTCCAGTAACTGCATAACTTCTTGGAAAGCGTCTGAAATTGATTTAAAAAATATTGAAATTTTTACATCCAAATGTATTTTAATATCTTATTCAGTGCCGTAAATCACTTGTAGTCTATGTAGTAGGTTGGCCCAAGGCAACAACCGCCCATTGCGATACTACAGCTGAAGGGTCATGTGGACTTAAATAGGACTGTCCAGGACAGTTCGATGTTAAGTCTTCCTTCAGTTACGGTTCTCTTTCTTTGCCACATCAATAAGGAATATTCTTGGATATTGGTTACACATGTCTTATTATCTCTTCACATCTAACAAGTCACAATACTCCCCATCTCTACTTCTCTTTATGTTTTCTTCGTGCTCAGGCCTGATGAGGGTAGATTTTTTTTTTTTTGCCCGTCCTAGTGTCACAATCGTAAAAAAAAAATATATATACTTTATATGATAGATGTAGTAAAGCAACACAATAATTGCAAGGAATATCAGGTGCTTACCTTTGATGACAATTCAATCCTGGCTCCTCTTCCACTAGGTTTTGTTCGGTCAATTCTATAATAGCAAAAACCAGCCGTTTTTGTCATTCTGGGATTCCATTTGATATCCATATGCATAGGCAATTTATCACTGAATACATGTTCATTATAATACGTGTATAGCTTTTCACACAACAGCTCTTTACTCTTCTTGAAGTTCTTCACGTAGAGAACGGCATCCGGGTGACACCTCCCCATGTGAACGTTTGATGAGAGCGATGCTAAGAATGTCAGTGTTGGTGTGGCACTACTTTCAGTGTTGTAAACCATCTTTCTAGGAAACTGTTTTGTGTGACCTTCAGTTTTTGCTTTAATCTGTGGAGGTCTTTTATTCTGAGGTGTTATATGGGATTGGGATGGGTATTTATGTTGAGGTGTTATGAATGATTTAGGTGTGTTCTTATTTTGAGTTGTTATGTAGGATTTGGGTGGGATTTTATTTTGTGGCGTTACGAGAGATATAGGTGGCTTCGTTATCTTCACAGGTGTTTTTTCTGGGAAAACCTCGGAATCTGTATCTGATGATAAATCGACTATAACAGATTTTCGCCAAGTATTTGATATTGTTATTTTCTTTCTCACTCTGGAAATGGGCAGTTTAATATCTAGAGAGTCAGAACTTGAATTTGATTCATCTGATGTTAAATATTTGTGCAACTTGTTTGTATTAGTTAATTTTTTAACTCCTGCATTCTTTGCACTTGAGGAAGGAGAATTGACTATATTATTTGACCATTCATTCGCCTCTTCATTAACATTTACATTATTATATTTCTTTACCCTCGTAAGTAAATCTTCCGATATGCTGCCACACAAACGATTTGTAACATTTTTCCTTGGATTTACAACTGTCCTTGTTTTTCTTGCCAGTGATGGCAAATAAAAGCTGACATCATCATCATCAGTGCTATGATCATCATTAATAAAATCATCATCATTACTTAGTAACAGTGGCTTCTTTTTCTTGCTCTCTTCAATTTGCTTCTTGACACTTTTCAAGTACACTTCAAAACTACTCTCACTTCCATCATCATCACTTGAACTTGAGGATTCCACAGTTTTACAGTCGTTTGCTTTTGGCGATAGACACTCAGTTTCTCTGTTAAAATACGTCTCCTCTGCTATTTCTGGTGATTTTCTCACGCGTTGGAACTGGTTAATATTATTACTTCTCATTACCGGTATGTGTCGTTCAACTATTGAATCACTATTGTCAAGACTAGCAGCAACAAAATGATCAGATTTTTCATGAGCTCCTTGAACAGGTTTATGTTGCTTTCCTTTCGTGTTTATGCCTTCTATACATTCATGTAAATAAGGTGTTGGTATGTCAATATCTGGCAATGAAGTATTTAATTCACCTATATCACTGTTTGCATCATCTGAGTCTGATATCCTTAATCGGCGGATAATATTCACTCTTCTCCTAATACGCGTATCTTCCGAATCAGTGCTTGGAATATCTGTTTTTATAAGCCGTTCAGCAAAAGTAGGAGACACTGCGTCTTTACCAACCGTACACACGGTATTCCCAGATTTACTCGGTCCCTCCGAGAGCTTCAAGTGAAGCGATTCAGAGTTTTCTGAGGAGATTTCATTTGCTTTTTTATGGGTTGGGGTATGTGTCTTTCCCATAGCATGTTGTGTATCTCTTGGGGGTGTTGGATCATACTCACTAGTACTGTCACTATACACATCAGAGTCTGATATAATACGATGAACGTTGGTAAGTCTCGATTTCGGTCTTTTTATGACTTCCTCGAAACTTCCACAATCAGATGAACCATTTCCTCTTGTAATATGTTCATTATTGCTTTGTTTTTTCATTAGAGCAGAACTGTTGCTGGCTGTTCTTATTCTGTCTGTTGGCCAGATATACGGAGACCGCTCACAAGAGTTAGAAGATATGACACTCTTTGTCTGCCTGGATTTTGGCTGGCTTGGGGTCTCACTTATACTAGATGAATCCTGTTGCTTCAAGAAACTTGAGTCCAATGACGCATCTTCTAGAGGACTCGATATAATCCAGTCTACAACATTTGGGCTCCCAGGTGTATTCCTATTGAAAAATAAGTGCTTTTCAGGAGAATGTTGAGTTGGAGGTTTTGAAACCGTTTCTTTAACAACTCTGAATCTTGGTTGACTTGGTGTTTCACTGGTATCAAGTGTATCACGTCTCTGCAAGAAACTGGAATCATACGACCCTTCTTTAAAGGGACTCGTCATGATCCATGTGGCTACCTCTGGACTCTTCAATTCCTTAGGTGGATACTGTATGGGAGCATCTGGATGAGGACTTGCTTTAGCAGCTTCCTTCATAACAATACCATCTTCATTACTATGCTTTGTCCTGACATTGGGTGACGGGCTATTTCCTTTCATCCTGATACAAGGTGACGGGTTATGTCCCTTTGTCCTGACACTGAACGATGGGCTATTCCCCTTTGTCCTGAAATTGGGCGATAGGTTATTTTCATTTGTCCTGACATTAGATGATGGGCTATTTCTCTTTGTCCTGACACTGGAAGATGGGCAATTTCCCTTTGTCCTAACACTGGATAACTGGCTATTTCCCATTGTCCTGATACTGGGTGACAGGCTATTTCCCTTGGTTCTGTCACTAGGTGATGGAATATTTCCGACCGGGTCCGAGGATTCTCTGTTGCGATCTAGTAAATTATGAATATCTCTTGGTACACACTGCTTACCAATCTCGCTTTCAATCACACTGATATCCTCGCTTATTAAAGATTCTGCCACAGTTGGAACTGTAATTTGAATAGCTTTTCTCTTCAGTCGCGGCCGACGTCTACACTGTATATTCTCAGACAGCACAATATTGTTTGGTTGTATAATCACTGACGGAGCTTCTCTTTCCTTAATTTCCTGATTTTCACGTTCAACATGTTCCTCATCTTCTGAACTTTCATATATGATAATCGTTCCAGACACCTTCCTTGCAGCACTGGATGCAGTGTTTGGTGAATTATCTGGTGAAAATTCTGAAGAATCAATGTGTGTCTGAATGGTTAAAGAAGACACATCAGGTAAAGGATGACAAAGATTTGATATGGAATTTGAAGGATGTTTCATGGTGCTATTTAGAGCATTTCCTGCTGGCGTCTCATGTATTCTCTGTCTTCTTCTCAACAGCTCTGCACTACCAGTAATGATGGATTCATCCAAAAGGAAGTTTTTTTTTAAGCTAGATGCAGGTATGACTGGGTTAGTGTGATGCTCTTCCAAAATATGATGAAGATTTCTTTCACACTTCATCTTTTCAACATATTTATGAAAACCAACAGTGGCATTTTTAGTCTTTGTTGA
This sequence comes from Halocaridina rubra, assembly GCA_037179515.1. Classification (NCBI taxonomy): domain Eukaryota; kingdom Metazoa; phylum Arthropoda; class Malacostraca; order Decapoda; family Atyidae; genus Halocaridina; species Halocaridina rubra. The sequence continues at coordinate 61,297 of JAXCGZ010015180.1, read as the reverse complement.
GGTTGAAAATACAGTATTGTTTTGACTGTCACATGTATAATATGACTCTGGATTATTTACACCTTGTCTCCTCTTATTCTGAACTGCATTAGTTTGTTCTTTGCCATAATAAAACTCAACAAAACTACCATCATCTACATCAGTAAGAATGCTATCTTTTCTCCGAGAAGTGGACTCGGATGACTCGCCTGTAAATGGTATGCCCTCAGAATCATTTTGTGAATTACTTTTTTGAACTCTGTTGAAAAGATGAAGATCAATCGTACTTCTGTCATCATCATCATCTTCATACACAGTAGCAAGATTTATTTGGCTGACTCGAGAAACGCACGATAAGCGTTTCTCTCTTCCAAAACCGCAGTATGGATTTCGTGGAGGGGCTGGCGATAGGCTGCCACAGCTAAATTCATTTTCTTTATTACCTATGTCCAATTCTTTGACTATATTTCTTTTAGGTGATTTCAAAGTCTTCAGAGAGAGTTTATTTCCAGCTGGAAGGTAGAAGTTCTAGCTTTAGTAATTAAAAAACTTTTGCAAACAAATATCAGTTATATTTCAATTTGTGCTCGAATAGTATTATAAAATATGTATTTAACAACATCTAGTAACTGAATATTGTATTTATCATAATGCAGACTTAAAACATAAAAACAAATTTAAAACAATATATAAAGTCTGTCCTTATAACTTTAAACTATGACAGTCAGTTCTTGGTATCTACGGTGAACAGGTTCTTAGAAAACTTTGAAACAGTGCAAACACAGATATGAAATGATTTTTCCAAAGGAAAATGAGGAGGAATAGGCTCCTTTTTTATCTAATAACCATACACTTTTGCTAACTATCAACCTAAAACACATCATTTTCTGAACCCTTCTTATTTAAAATTAAGACATAATGATTATTACTCTTAATGATGAGTAATGTGGATTAAATATCTCAATTTTGGTTGTTTTCTGTATGAGCAAGGGAAAAGATGCTCTGTATAGGAGCTAGGGAGATGGTTGCCCTCTATAGCAGCAAAGGGCGTGGTTGCTCCGTATAGGAGCAAGGGAGAGATGGCACTCTGTAGGAGCAAGGGAGAGGTTGCTCTCTACAGGAGCAAGAAAACAGTCTGGCACTATGCCTGAATGCCATCCATAATAATAATTATAAATATAAGCAGTGAAATACTTGGATTAATAATTGCTTGACACTAGCTTGCCTAAGATTGGTGAGCCTTTCCCGATGAAGATGTGCAGTGAGTGATTGGAAAATGTTTTTCAACAGAACATCTATCCCAATGTTGTTTGCACCGTACAAAATATATCCCTATAGCATATACCAAGGCATTCCCTAGATGAAACGTACAAGCAAATAAAACAAAATGGGTGGCTCCTTATTTTGTGCAAAATAGATGAATTCCCATATATGAACCACATAAATACCAAGGACTGACTGTATTTCCAGTTTTTGACTGTGCACCACTGTAACCTTAACAGATACCACTACTCACTTGGCGAAATTATATGCTGTTTCTTTCTATTCGTGCCACGATAGTTCATACCGAAAGGTGTAAGAGGTAAATGAGCTATTTCCATAGAGAGTCTTGTAGAATTCATGCTGCCACTTGATTCCATGGTCATGTTTCTTTAAAAAAAACAATACTTATCACTCAGACTGATGTTGACAAGATTTCTGGCATACCATATACTAAAATATCTAGCTTTTCAACACTAACTACAGCACCAATGAACTCAGCAGTCACAACTTTTCATCTGAGATTGCTTAACTGTTCCAATATTAAAAGGTAATTCACATTTAATAGACTATTATATATACTAATATAAGTCCTTTGCATCAACAATATTTAAAAAGCACAATAAGGGATAACGAACTTGTGTAACTTAAAGAAATTATCCCACTTACACCATACTTCATTGCATGGTAAACAAAATTACCTAAATAAAAGGGAGTAATGTTTAACTGCTGTAGTACTGAGAGTGACATATATAGAGTGGAGAATTACTAATAAAGCTGATAATAATGTCTCACCAATTTTAATAATTTTATAGTTACTGACACAAATGAAACATTCCATCAAAACTGCACGTGATAATAAATCACATATCACAACCATAAGGTTGGAATATCCTCTGCAGAAAGAACAATACTAAAATCTGGCAGTAACATTTTACTTCTTTTTAAATAAACCGTCGGTAGGAAATCCGTACGCAATAGCACCATCTTACGGGACATTTTAAGATCTTTTAGAGTATTTATTATTATTGTTATCATTATTATTATTACTATATATATATATATATATATATATATATATATATATATATATATATATATATATATATATATATATATATATATATATATATATATATATTTTTTTTTTTTTATTAAGGATATAAAAGTGCCAATACTAAGGGATTTTGATGAAGCAATTACTGAACTGACCTAACTAACTGAACCTTTATTTTATATAAGTTTTCCAAGATTTTTTTTTTCCTAACTGAGGGTGTTTAAGTAAACATTTATACAAATGTTTTAAATATGTTCACTATAATTTTTTTTTTTTTTTTTTTTTTTTTTTTTACTATTGCACCCCTCTCAACTCCGACTATTTTATGCCGTTTAAGTGAGAGTCGATATTTTAATATTTAAAATTTTTTCTCTTAATGAATCTAACCTTCAAACTGTCGTAAATTACGAATTTTTAGGTTAGGTCGGGTAAAGTTGATGGTCAGTTTCATTCAAAACCCACAAAAAACACTATACATAAATTTCTCTTCTATATTAAAAAGGGTAAAATATCATAAAAAATAATCGATTTGATTCTTTCTAAGCATTGCCTTCGTTCAAAACAGCGTCATGGCTGAATACAATTTAAAGAAATCCAAGAGAATACATTTTTATTATGAAGCAAATCCAGTTCATTCAGAAACTACTAATGATTCAGTGAAGCCCATGATAAGGCTTCAAAGGGTTCTACATCACAATAGTGGTAATATAGAAGCCATTTTCTATCCAAATCCTCAAAGGCGTTCTCGAGGAACTTGTATGGATTAAACGAATTCACGATCGTACAAGAAATCAAATCAACTCTTTCCAATTTCACGGTCTTTTCCCATCATTATTTTAAACACATTCTAAAAAAAAATATTAAAATTAATGCGAAGAAGTTATATTTATAATATTACCTCTTTGCTCAAGGAGAAAATATGTGAATTAATCAAAAGAATCGGAGGGAAGCGCCGCCGTTTTTTAAACCACAAATAACAACAAAAAAACTTCTTCTTCTTCACGCTTTATTGTAGGAAATAAAATGCCCAAAACATACTGTACTGTACTGACTACAATTGCAGCAATGCCCCGTGTTGGCAGGGGCAGAGTCAGTGCACACACATATTCATTAGAAGCTATTTCTCCTCAATCACTCCTCTTAGCTACGGTTGTCGATCCCCATGGGGAAGATATTACCTAATTATCATGTAAATGACCCAAGCAGTGTGATGGTGAGAGGAATTGTGGTGAAATAAAATGAAAATATACATGAATTATGTATCATAACTTTGAAACAAGGAAAATTTAAAAAAAGTTATTCCACAAAATAAATGCATGAAGGTTAATGCAGCTCATATCAAGCTAAATAGATAGAAAAATGAGAGAACTGGTTTTACAGTTATGTGTCGGCTTCTCCATATTTAATATTCTAATCACACGCTGTATCTTTATATAAGAATTATATTGTCATTGTTTTTGAAGTAATGTTTAAAATACTTGTTTTACTGTGGTGTGATAATTTGAAAGGTGCAATCATTATTATTATTATTATTATTATTATTATTATTATTATTATTATTATTATTATTATTATTATTATTATTATTATTATTATTATTATTAATTTAGGGAAGTTCAGTCATCAGTGGTGCAAAATAATATATAATATCCATTTATTTGAGAGATCTGTGTCTTATATCAATATAATTTCGTAAATATGTATTTTTTTAAATTTATTAAATACTGACTTCCATAATTTTAGTATTAAACTAAAGTATTTTCAGCTGAAACGAGTCAGTGAGGAAAGAAATTTCGTGATCGAGTTCTTACGACCAAGAAATACAGTTTTCTTTTCTCGAAATAACGAAATTGGATAAATTTTCGCGTGTAATTGTAAATACAAGCATGAAATTACTCAAAAGTGGGTATTACAGTGTCCGTAACGCGTCCATGGTTTCAGTTGATTCGCAAACTGCTACATTATGTGACTGGGTAATTGGCATATGAGTAGGGACAGGTGAATGATAATAGTGACAGTTCATTCCAATTTTATCATAATTGTGATAGCTTATTTCAAGCTTTATATTGAGAAACTGAATTGTGAAAATTGACACTTAACAATTAGGCTTATTGTAAATACCATGGGGCATTCTTCCCTACAGGCATTGCACAACCTGATAATGAATGTGACTGGGCAGTGGGCATAAAAGGACAGTCAGTACACTGATAGTTCATTCCAATACTTCATTAACAAGTAAGTGAACACTTTCATGTAGGTTGACTTTTTCTTTAATTTTTCTTGATTATGTTATATATTACTTTTTTTCACTTAACTAGTATAGCCATATAATATATCGATCTTTATATAGTTTTTTTTTATTCCATTTATTTTTCTGTTATGTTGAAAATGACTTCTAATACTTTAAGTCAAATGTGGAAACATTAATCTTATATTGCTAGTTTGAGAAACTAAAGATCAGAAGATTTTTTTTAAACTATTAATAATATGATGCAAGCTTTCCCTTTGACATTAATTTAAGTACAGTATTTCAAAATGATTCGGTTATCGCATACCAAACATTATAGTGGAAAATTCTTGTTTAAACAAATAAAAATAAAAAATAAAGCTCAGAGTGTAGCCTAACGGAATATTTGCGGTAGCGTGGTTCGGAACTGGAAAGGTTAGGTTAATAATAATGTCATGTAGTTTTGGATTCTTACTTATTCCTTGCGTTCCTGATCATTTTTCTTTTATTGAATACAATTAGATTTACACATTTGAATGTAATATTGCAAGCATTATTATTATTATTATTATTATTATTATTATTATTATTATTATTATTATTATTATTATTATTACTATTATTATTGCTACTACTACCACTGCTACTACTATAATGATAATAATAATAATAATAATAATAATAATAATAATAATAATAATAATAATAAAAATAATAATTATTATTATTATTATTATTATTATTATTATTATTATTATTATTATTATTATTATTATTATTATTATTATTATTTTTATTATTATTAGAGGGATACAAAGATGATATTTTCATAATATCTAGGGCCGAACTGACTCACATATTTGCCTCATCTCTGCATATGTACTCCTCAAACCTGTAGGATTCATGTGGACTACTGCTCGAGGGAAACCATTACCCTTGCCTTCTTATCAAGAGAGTCTATCGAAAATATAAATACAAACTTACTCAGGGAATGTCTTCTTTATTGGGTCCTAAGTCTATTAATTTTACGCTAGGGTAAAATGAAATATATAATAATACTTGGGACTTTATTCTTGAAGCTGATATAAACAAAATAAGTCACTCATCCGGGCATCAACTATAGACGAATCAAGTATAAATACAAAACTATCAATGCAAGAGAATTAAACTCTATTTAATGGGAAATAAATACAAATAAGAAAACAATCCGAATAAATAATAAGAAACAATAATAAAATAATTATACCTCAACCAGCGCTTCCACTTTAGGGTAAAATACCCTAATTTTGGGTAATCAGACCCCTCCTAGGGTAAACTTTAAGGTAAAGAAAAAATATGGAAAATCTAGGGTAATCAGGGGAAATCGGCAAATTTTCTATTTTAATGTTTTCTTGACTAATTATATATATATATATATATATATATATATATATATATATATATATATATATATATATATATATATATATATATATATATATATATATATATATATATATATATATATATATATATATATATTGAAAGAGAGAGAAGGATGACGAGAGCGATATCTACGTTGAGTATATAATAATAATAATGGATTCGGTTTTACGTCACGAACTCCCTTTTATAATAATAATAATAATAATAATAATTCTTCGTCTACATCTTTTCCCGCTTTTATGTGGGGTCGATGTTTCTGGCCAGTGTTCTCCATATATTTCTGTCCCATACCTCATCATCCAACAAATCTTTAAACCTCAGGTCTTCAATGATGCAATCCATCCACCTACGCTTTGGTCTCCCCCCTTCTCTCCTACCCTGTATATCCATTTTCATCACCCTCCTCCCAACATACTGTTCATCCCGCCTCCTCCTCCTCCTCTTAATAGTAATAATAATAATAATAATAATAATAATAATGAATTTAATTACGTTTAGGGTAATCAATATGGATTTAGGGTAATTTCGGTCCAGATCTAGGGTAAACTAAGTTTGTACTCGTTGAAGCCCTGAACGATCATTCGCGAATAATCGTATGTGCATATTCAGTGGTCGCAATCCCCCTTCTAATGGGGTGGCTGAGTCAAAGCACAGACTTAAAAAAAACATTTATATTCGTACAATGTATATTCTTTTACAAAGCTAAGAATATATTTATACATTGACAAGTGACAGTACCTAGGACTGTTCAGGAGAGTTCGATGTTAAGTCTTCCTTCAGTTACGGTTATTTATCCATGCCTGCATCAACACCGAATATTCTGAAATATTCGTTACACATCTTTTATTATCCCTGCACATCTGACAAATCACTACACTCTCCATTTATTTATTTTTTAGTCACATTCATTAAATAAAAGTAAGAGTGTGGTAAATACACTTTATATGAAAAAAATGTAGCTTTCCTAGAAAATTAAAATTACCTTAAATTAACAGATATAAGGACAATTACCAATAAACAATGGATAATCATATAACTGAATAAATCTTATACATTATAGTAATGCAAACAACAACAACAACAATAATAATAATAATGATAATACTGACAATAATAATAATAATAATAATAATAATAATAATAATAATAATAATTATAATAATAATAATATTAATAATAATAATAATAATAATAATAATAATAATAATAATAATAATAATTAATTGCATACTTATAGGATTAACTTTAAATAGAAGTTACAGATGTATGAACTTTTATAAGTAGGCCTAGGCAAAGAATAAGCAGATAACTGAGTAAAATGTAAACATATTCTTGATAATAATAATAATAATAATAATAATAATAATAATAATTCTTAGAATAATGATGATAATAACATTGATAATAATGATACTACAGGAGAACATTAGTAATAATTTTCACATTAATATACCTGTAATGGGGATATGATGTAATTGGGCATACATGTGTATAAGTATAGTAAAGTAAAATCGTAATACACTCAGGGTATAACAGTTATACTAACGAGTGAACAGAGATAAAGTTTGCATAGAAAATTAAAAGAATCTACAGTTAAAAAGATGTAGTCTCCGTGGCAAAATGGTAGCGTCTGCGACTCTGAGGCGGCATGTCGAGGGTTCGCCCCCCGTCACGGACAGGTTAGTAAGGGCATACACTCAGGGTAACGATTACATCTGCCAAAACAAGTCCTTCGTAAGAAGGCAACCGTCCTAGCCCTTAGTAGGAAAGGGAATTCGTGACGTAAAACCGAATCCATATACAGTCAAAAAGATATAATAACAATGATAATAATACAAATGATAACGATAATATTAGTAAAGTAGTTATGATAACACTCGATACTTAAGTAAAAAAAAAAACACTTTAATAACAAGTTACATAAAGGATAGTTGGGTAAAAATGACCCTTATTATCGGCATCATCACCATTTTTGTACTCCTTTTCATGATAATTGTAAAAAAATAAAGGAGGCGATATAATTTTACGTATAGAATAGTTAATGTTAAGGGAAACTGCAGTATATCATTAAGTTTAATTAGGGTCCGTGGCGAAATGGTAGCGTCTGCGACTCTGAGGCGGCAGGTCGAGGGTTCGCGCCCCGTCACGGACTAAGGTTAGTAAGGGCATACACTCAGGGTAATGATTACATATGCCAAAACAAGTCCTTTGTAAGAAGGCAACCGTCCTAGCCCTTAGTAGAAAAGGGAGTTCGTGACGTAAAACTGAATCCAGTGTGAGCAGTAACTCTATCCAAAAGAAAACCATTCAGTTTGCCTTTGAAAGGCAAACTATATATATATATATATATATATATATATATATATATATATATATATATATATATATATATATATATATATATATATATATGTGGTCGCCGTGGCTCAACCGGTAGCGTCCGCGACTCTGAGGCGTCAGGTCGAGGGTTCGCGCCCCGTCACGGTCTGAGGTTAGCAAGGGCATGCACTCAGGGTAAGGATTACATCTGCCAAAACAAGTCCTTCGCAAGAAGGCAACCGTCCTAGCCCTTGGTTGAAAAGGGAGTCCGTGACGTAAAACCGGAAAAACCGGAAAAAAAAAAAAAAAAATATATATATATATATATATATATATATATATATATATATATATATATATATATATATATATATATATATATATATATATAGTTATATATATATATATATATATAGTTATATAACTCAGCCATTGGGAACCCAAACAAGCTCTGGGCAACCAATGCCGGTCCCAAGCCCGGATAAATGAGGAGGGTTATCAGGATAGGGCTAGCAACCCACTGATGTAAAAACCTCTATGCTCAAGCTATGCATGGCACACCAAAGAGAAATGGCCCCCAGTCCCCGGCAGCCTTTGAATAGGAGGGGGGTGCAAAGAATCCCCGGGTTGGGACGGACCTCTTCGATTACGACCGCAACTGAACATGGACAAACGAATTTGAATAATGGAAATAAACTTCGCTTTGGTATAATTAACGTAGCTACTCTCAGAAATAAGGAGGAGGAGCTGGTTGAGGTGATGAAGATGAGGCGGCTGTCTCTGCTGGCCCTATCGGAAACCAGGCTGAGAGGTAGTGGCGATAGGATTGTCCATGAGGACTATAGACTGATCTACAGTGGGGGAGACGATTCAAAGCATGGCGTTGGATTTCTCCTGGAACCAACATTGGGAGACGCTGTGGAAAAAGTGACCCACATAAGTGCAAGGATGGTCGAAATTGATTTGAAAATTGAAGATGGGGTCAGTATTATACAAGTATATGTGCCACAACAGGGCCGACCAACAGCTGAGAAGGAGGAATTCTATGTGGAGCTGCAGGAGACAGTGGACAGTGTCAAATACCAGAATAATGTGATCATATGTGGAGACTTCAATGGACACATAGGATGCGACAGAAGGAATTATGATAGTAATATGGGAGCATTCAGCGTGGGAGACCAAAATGAAGCAGGAGTCAGAATTTTGGATTTTGCTAAAATCAATAACATGCAAATAATGAATACATATTATAAGCACAGAATGAGTCAAAAGTGGACTTGGTACAGATACAATAGTAACACACACACTTACTCACAGAGCTCTATGATTGACCTTTTTCTGACAAACAACAGAGGCATATTTTACGATGTCAAGGCAATTCCATCTGTGTCATTAGATGCAGATCACAGACTGGTCTTGGCGAAAATAAACATCAAAAAACCAAACAGAAACAGATGCAGAGGAGCAAAACGATATAAGCTGAGCAAAATAAGAGTGGAGGCAACAAAGGAGGAGTTGGGACGGAGTATCAAGACTAAGCTGGAAAATGTTGATATGGGGGAGGTGGGAGACAGCTCTGAATCAATGTGGAACAGTTTCAAGACTGAAGTTGCTGAAGCTGCAAGCGAAGTCCTAGGCCAGAAAGTACCATATAGAGGACAAAAGAAGAGAACCCCTTGGTGGAATGAAGAAGTGAAAAGTGCGGTGAAAGCCAAAATGAATGGGTTCAGAAGATGGCTAAAAACAAGATCCCAAGGGGATAGAGCACAGTATGAATTGGCCAGAAATGAAGCTCAGAGGATAAAAAGAAAAGCAAAAACAGATAGTTGGAAAAAGATTGGGGAGGAGTTGGAGTCTGACTATGAAGGAACCAGGAAACTTTTATACAACCTAGCAAGGAATTACCGAGGAAAAAGAAATAATACCAGCTATGCAATAAAGGATAAGACTGGATCTCTCTTAACCGAGCACAACGAAATATCGCAGAGATGGAGGGAGTATTTTGATGAAATGCTAAATGTACCAAGTAACCAGGGGATACCCGAAAACCATATCATCCGGAGAGATGGAGAGGTGGAACTCATCACTATGAATGAAGTGAAGGTGGCTATGGCAAGGATGAGAAACGGAAGAGCCCCCGGAGAGGATGTCTTGCCGGTGGAGCTGCTGAAGGCGGGGGGGGGAAAGTGTGGTTAAGAAATTGTTGGACATATGTAACGCTGCCTACCTTACAGAAATCGTACCTCCAGATTGGCAGAAGGGAATTATCAGCCCAATTCTGAAAAAGGGGGACAAGACTGAATGCGACAATCACCGAGGAGTGACATTGCTGTCCCATGCTGGAAAAATTTATACTCGAATTTTGGAAGGAAGGTTGAGACGATGTGTGGAGGACGTTTTGGATGATAGCCAATATGGTTTCAGACCGGGACGTAGTACTACTGACCCAATATTTGCTGTTAAAATGTTACTGGAAAAAAGTTGGGAATGGGGCATTGACAAATATGCCCTATTTATCGATCTCCAAAAGGCTTTTGACTGTGTAAATAGGAACCACCTATGGAACATATTAATGGATGAACACTATAGAGTGCCACCGAAGTTGGTGAGAGCAATAGTAAGTGTATATTCAAGTTGCACCAGCAGAGTAAGAACTCAGAAAATTGAGAGCGAGGAGTTCTCCATCAAGTCGGGTGTAAGACAAGGCGATGTGCTTTCACCACTTCTGTTCATAGTGTTCATGGATAAATGCATAAGAGACATAAAGATCGGCGAGAATGGAGAGGAAACTTTGTTGTATGCAGATGATGTGGTGGTGCTGGCTAGTTCCGCAGCAGATATCCAAGAAGTAGCAACTAAATGGTGGACTGGAATGGAGAGTAACGGAATGAAGATCAATACCCAAAGAGGTAAAACTGAGATAATGGTCATATCAAGAAACAAAGAACGGCTGCTAGATATATATATATTGGTCAGGACAAACTTCACCAGGTTGACAACTACACCCATTTGGGGGTAAATGTCGGAAGTAACAACATGCAGGAGGTAGAAATAAATAACAGAATTGCGAAATATAACAGAAATGTTGGGTTGATGTACCCTCTACTCCGAGATGCCAACATACCAATGAAGTGCAAAGTCACAATTTATCAAAGCATCTTAAAGCCGATATTGCTCTACGGATCAGAGACCTGGTCGCTCACAACGAAGAAGATAGATAGATAGATAGATAGTCACCGTTGCTCAAGCGGTAGCGTTCGCGACTTTGAGGCGTCAGGTCGAGGTTTCGCGCCCCGTCACGGTCTGAGGTAACGTTTACATCTGCCAAATCAAGTCCTTCGCAAGAAGGCAACCGTCCTAGCCCTTGGTAGAAACGGGAGTCCATAACGTAAAACCGGAACATATATATATATATATATATATATATATATATATATATATATTATATATATATATATATATATATATATATTATATATATAGTAAGGAAGCCCATCAGTGAAGCAAAACTTTAAAACAATGCTATATTTCGGATCCTAACTGGATCCCTTCTCAAGCACAACTTGAGAAGGGATCCAGTTAGGATCCGAAATATAGCATTGCTTTTATAAGTTTTATTCACTGATGGGCTTCCTTACTATTTAGTGCTGTATGCTAACAGTTTGTAGTTATATATATATATATATATATATATATATATATATATATATATATATATATATATATATATATATATATATATATATATATATATTAGTCATTTGGCAGTTTTATATTATTTTTTTAATTCCTCTAAAAAATATCGAAATTATATCCTAAAATCGCATTCATGCGTTTATTTCATGGCTTTATATGATTTGTGTATGATTATATGATCATTAAAGCCAGCGATATTTCTCATATTTCTGATTAATTCAGTTATCCTTGCCTGTCTGTTTACCGTTTTATGTGTCATTATTAATCCCCATTGGAATGGGGAGAGACACAGCCATTTAGCTGAAGAATTAAGGCTAGGTGGCCATCCTAACGCACCGCTGTGGGTTCGATCACAGTCTCGGCACCTCACGAGACGAGTATTCTGGCCACTACGCTACTGCGGACCCCCAATTATCCCCTCATGTACATAAGGAAAATCAAAATTTAATAATGAAAATTAGTGTTTATTTATTTCATCAATAGAATTATCAATCACTATCGAACCTTACCCTTCTGGGCTAAAATTAATTGTTTACAAATAGGGAAATGACAGATTTTTCTTTTCAGAACAGATTTTATTACATGTATTGTACAAGTACAGTACCAAGCGTTTGTATCCTGATTAGTCCATTACAAGATGTGCAAAAATTATTTCCCGTAATAATTATTCAGAATAGTGTACTATATATATATATATATATATATATATATATATATATATATATATATATATATATATATATATATATATATATATATATATATATATATATATATATATATATGGCTAGATAGATAGATAATGCTTACAAGCTACAGTATAAATACATATATCTTAAGTCCAATGAGTCTATGGAGAAAATATATCTTGCAAAGTGCAAGATATCCATAAATAATACTGTGAGGTATGAATGAAATGGAATGAGTGCATAATTAGGACTAATAATATGCTCTAGGTGGTAAGTAGGAGTGAGAAGGGGGTGGAATGTGTACATCAGTTGGGGGTCCATAAGCTTCTAGATTGTGAGATGGAATCACGTGTGAGTCTTGTTGTGATGTGTATGAGTGTTGTGGAACATGAAATGCAAATTTTGAATCAATCTCTTGGTCTGTCTTTTCTTGTAAAGGGAAAACGATTTGATTCTGCGAAGTTCTTGCTTCAAAGTTTTCTCCATTGATAGAAAAATGGGGTTCCAACACATTTTCTTCATCATGGACTGATGGAGAAAAAGTTACATATTCGTTTATTTCAGGGGCAGCTGTGGCTTCTGTATCTTTATATTGTTCTTGACCGTTTGACTGTATAAGAAAAAAGTTGTCACTTTCGTATCTTGGAATGATTGTAGTATCAAAATCTGATTCGTCCTCTGGTATGGTAGTAGTAGTTTCGTCATCCTCGGTAGAAATAACTGACCCTCTAAATATAAGAGACAAAACTGGATCCTGATTGTTTGAGTTAGTGTTCGAGGATGGAGCAGCAGTAATAACATTGGCAGAATCATCTATATTTTCATTCTGAATGGCACTTGATGTTTCATTAGATGTTATATTGTGCTTATCAGCGATTGGGGAATAGAGAGGAAAATCTGTGGCAATGTTTTCTTCAATATCTGCTGGAATTTCTGTGATGAATAAATGAGGCTGTTCAGTTTCAGTCTCTTCTTCGTGAGTTGTTGGTAATGTTGGATAGTAGGGGTTTAGTGCGTCAATTCCACGAATCTGAGGACCCTCAGTCTCCACATCATCTTCTGCATAATTGAAATTTGGAGTCTCTGTTGGGAAGAAAGGCAAATCTGTTTCCGTGTCAGTAACCGAGAATGAACCATCATCTGTGGGCAGATTTTGGAAACTCGTTCTGAAAAGCAAGTCTACGTCACCTACTTCATCATATGTTTCTCTCTCTAGATAAGGAGAGTTGGTTTCAGCTTTCATTTCAGTTGGACCTACAGTAGTTGCATAACCTTCTTCAAGTTCAATGACCTCGGGATTAATGGGAACTAAGTTATCTATGCTTTGCTCAGCAGGAAGTTCTATCCCAGAAACCGTATCTTCAAATTCCAAAGTAGCAGATACACCATCATATACTTGTTCTTTGTTAATGGTATGGTGAATGCTATCTACATAAACTTGATCACCTGACTCATTGCTAATTTCGGTATTTGCGTGTCTGAAAAATTCATTACCATCTAAGGTGTGGGTCTCACTTTCTGAATTTAGAGAGGACTGTACGTCTTCCCTTTGAATTTCAGAGTCACTGACTAGCACACCTGGTACAATTACTTCAGGTTTACTGTCAATTTCTTCAGCCAAGACTCTTTCAGCTTCCACTTCAGGGATATTACTTGGTTTATGATACACAGGTACTCCATAGAATAATGATATTTCTGGGATAGTAATAGAAGGTTCTTCATGGTTTAATTCTGCTTCAGGAGCTACATCAAACAAACTCTCAGCTAAACCTGCCGTATCTACCTCTGGAGATACAGGTGAGAGGCCATGTGGTCTGAAATAATTTCTCTCGTCTACTGCTTCTTGAGATGGAATGAGTAAAGTTAACTCTTCCTCGTTTGGAAAAACTATTATTTTTTCTTCAGGAGACTCAAAAATAGTTTCTTGATGAAGTGATATGTGTTCAGGTGCTTGAGGAGTATAATCATATTCTTGCTGGACTGGTAGTTCATCTACTGTAGGAACATATTTATCTTCTTGTTGAATTGGTGTATTCTCACTGTTCTGATGAAAGAAACTGTTTGAATCCTCTTCCTGGATTAGGATGGATGTATCTTGAACAGGAATATATTCGCCAGTTTGCTGGACAGGTGAGTATTCACCACCTTGCTGGACTGGTACGTATTCACCACCTTGCTCAATATAGTCACCCTCAAGATGAATAGGGGTGTTTTCACCCTCTTGTGAGATGGGAACGAATTCATTATCTTGTTGGAGTGGTACATATTCACCACCTTGTTCAATATAATCACCCTCTAGATGAATAGGGAAGTGTTCACCCTCTTGTGAGATGGGAACAAATTCATTATCTTGTTGGAGTGGTACATATTCACCACCTTGTTCAATATAATCACCCTCTAGATGAATAGGGAAGTGTTCACCCTCTTGTGAGATGGGAACGAATTCATTATCTTGTTGGAGTGGTACATATTCACCACCTTGTTCAATATAATCACCCTCTAGATGAATAGGGAAGTGTTCACCCTCTTGTGAGATGGGAACGAATTCATTATCTTGTTGGATGTGTGTGTATTCAGTTTCTTGTTGGATGGGAGTGCTTTCAGTCTCTGGTTGGAAAGCAGTGTCTTGATTTTCTTCCTGGACTGGAATATATACACCTTCTTGTTGAGTGGATGTGTATTCATTCTGTTGAACCAAAATATGTTCAGTTTCTTGCTTAATGGGGGTGTATTCACTTTCTTGTTGTGTAAATGTATCGTCTTGCTGACTTGGAGTGTATTCACCACCTTGCTGGATGGGAGTGTATTCACCTTCTTGATGGATAGGAATGTGTTCATATCCTTGCTGGAGTGGTGTGTATTCATCTTCTTCATGTGCAGGAGGGTATTCATTTGAGTGTTGGATTGTAACTTTTTCATCTTCTTGTTTGATTGGAATATATTCATTCTCTTGCTGAATGTGAGCGTATGAGCCCTCCTGTGAGATGGGAGTGTATTCAATCTCCGGTTGGAAGGTTGTATATTCATTTTCTTGCTGGATAACACTGTTGTCAGCTTCTTGCTGGATAGGAATATAATCATTTTCTTGCTGGACAGCTGTGTGTTCACTATCTTGTTGTACAGGAGAATATATACCCTCTTGCTGAATGTAAGTGGATTCACCCTCTTGCTGTGCAGGAGTAAATTCAGTTTCTTGCTGTACCGGACTGTATTCATCGCCTTGATGGCTGGGCGAGTATTCACCATGTTGGACTGTTATGTAATTGGTATTTGGCTGAATAGGAATATATTCTTCCCCTTGCTGAATGGGAATATGTTCCCCCTCTTGCTGGGTGGTTGCATATGTACGCTCGTGATTGACTGGCGTATATTCACCTCCTGCTTGACTGGGTGCAGGACCATCCTCATGTTGGACGTATGTATATTCAGTCTCTGGTTGGAGAGGAGTATATTCACCCTCTTGCTGAATGGGTGTATACTCACCCCCTTGTTGGCTAAGATTATGAACATCTTGTTGGATGGGCACATTCTCATTCTGGACTGGCGTATATTCTTCTTCATGGTGAGTAATAATGTGCTCTCCCTCTTGTTGGACAGGCATATAATCGCCTTGCTGATGAGTAGCAAAGTCAGTACTTTGGTGCACGGATACAAAGCTTGGCTCTTGGGATTGGTCTATCTCCTGTTGATTGAAGAAATATTCAGGCAGCAAGGTAGTGTATTCAATCTCCAATACAGGAGTATAATCGTTGTCTTCTTGAATTTCGAAATTGTTATTTAACTCCTTTTGAATGAGAACATTTTGATCCTCTTTTTCAAAAAGATCGTGTTGAGTAGGAGCAGTTTCCGTGTTTTGTGAAGTGGAAATGAAATTGTTATTTTGGTCAGCATCAAACACTCTCTCCTCATGGACAGAGATGTGATCAATAGACTGTTTATCAGAAAAATCACTAGTTCCTTGCCCATTAGGCCTTAGTTCACTGTCACTATTTTGATCAAGTAGGGAACTTTCATTGTGGTGTGTAACACCATCAGTGTCAGTGTCCACAATGTTGGCATCGCTTGTTTCCTCAAAGAATATTTGTTCATTTCCCTGGATGTACACACCACCTACGTCTTCCTCTAAAGGTGCAAAGTCGGTATTGTATGGAACTAAAATACTCTCAGTTTCAGTTTCTGTATTTTTGGTTTCCAGCAGGCTATGGTTTACTTCAGTTTCAATAGTTTCAGGGACATTGATAACAAGTGTATTGGCCTGCTGAACTGGGACTTCTTGAATAGTCGGGATAGTTCCTTCAGATTGATGATGATTTTCATTTGCCAGTTGTGAGATATCGTGCTCTGGTATTTCTTGTTCTTCAGTAGCTAATGGTAAAGAAGCTTCATGTGCTGGTGCATAGTCACTGCTAAATAATTCTCCTGTATTTCTGTTTATATTTCTCTGTTGAACAGATTCTTGTTCTTCTACAGCTACTAAAAATTGTTCTGGTTCAAAAGGGACTGGAGGAAGCACTTCTTCTCTGTGCTGTGACTGTTCTTCACTGTGAGTGATGGCATCCCTATTTTCTCCTGGAATGACACCAATATTTCTGTTTAGGGCATAAAATTCTGGAGAAATGCCGCAGTCCACATTGAACCACCACTGGCAAGTGAAATGCTCCTGGTTGAAAACAGTTCCATTGGGACAAAGGAAGGTTCTGTCACCTAGTTCATTACATACATGGAACACTTGACATCTGGCTTCAATATCAGCATAGTAACCTGAGAAGGAGAAATATTTATAATTTGAGTTACCAAAAGATGACTAAATTTCACCACTCTCCAATAAAGTTTTTGTATCTAGTTTGACTAGCACTGGTTCATGTACATAACAAATGTTAATAAGTTACCTGTGTCAGCTACTTTTCTTTGGAAGCAGTTAATTAAAAAAATATATAATTTTGCAATATGTCTGTATTTATTTCCATAAGTTAGAGCGAATTTATTACCTACTATTCTCATCTCTCTCGACTTCAGATTTTAACGAGTTTTATTTTGTTGTTTACCGCTTTATGTGTTACTCTTAATACCCATTCGAAAAGGGGTTGAACACAAATGGGTATGGCCCTGGCAGATATGGCTGGTTACCCTTCCTAACGCCCGACGATAGGCTCTAACACGGGTTTGTCATTTCCCAAGTTGGGTACTACAGCCACTGAATTGTACGTTGTGAACAAAATATGCAACTGAAATCTCACCTGCAGCGGGGACTTCACGGCAATTGAAAGATGTCTGAGGCACCTCCCAGTAGATAGGGTAATCTATGCCAGGTTCGCCTGGCACTGCATCTCTTAACCACTCTAGTCCAAGATGATGGTCATGATGGTGATCATGATCATGGTCACCACTGTGATGGTGTTCATCATCGATGATGTCATTATCATTCTGGTTATCAGAGAAGACTAGTGATGCCTGTCGGGAGAAAGATATATTTAAGGTGTTACATTGTTGTCTTTGAAGAACATCTTAATATTACAAGAAATAACTTAAAACTCTAATTACGGGAAAAGTGGCATTTTTGCAGTTCCTTTTTTTTCAGCAAACAAACGTTGGTCTCCAAGAGGCTATTGAGAAACAGCGACTACATATGTACATGGGAAAAGCTACTAAGAAAGGAGTGGATAAGTTTCTCTCTGTTTCTGGCAGAATGTAGGACCAAGTCTCTCTCATAATGATTTCTCTGACATTACAAATAATTCATATTATATTCTTTGACTCAGTGGGTTAAAGGTTGAACTACCATACCAAAGGTCCCGAGTTCATTTCCTATCGTCTGTCAACTTGGCAGGTAAAATGAACGCACAAGTGGATGTAGCAGGTCATTGGTAGAACAAGAATAGACAAGGATATGCGTGTCCAGAATTTCTGTCCTTGATAATAATAATAATAATAATAATAATAATAATAATAATAATAATAATAATAATAATAATTGTTTGTTCCGGTTTTACGTCACGGACTCCCTTTTCTACCAAGAGCTAGGACGGTTGCCTTCTTGCGAAGGACTTGCTTTGGCAGATGTAATCGTTACCCTGAGTGCATGCCCTTGCTAACCTCAGACCGTGACGGGGCGCGAACCCTCGATCCGACACCTCAGAGTTGCGGA
>JAXCGZ010015180.1:32500-37500 GCA_037179515.1 Halocaridina rubra | reverse complement strand
ATAGTTGATATTTGGAATAAACATTGTGAGGATATTGTCAGTGCTGAACTTATTCATTAGTTTAAGGAAAGATACATTAAAGTGTAGGTAAGTAAACCGAAATGCACCAGGAGAATGATTCTTTCCAGTTAATTTAAATATGTACTTACACCCACACATGCACACATAACACATTCAGCATCGTATACATAAAGTGATATCTTTATTGTTCATATGTTTCTAATTATATCTCCATGAATGTAAATAGGTAATCACACACACACAGTCACATATACAGCCACATTTCATATACTTCATATATATATATATATATATATATATATATATATATATATATATATATATATAAATATATATATATATATATATATATATATATATATATATATATATATATATATATATATATATATATATATACTGTGTGGAGATTTGTAGCTTGCGGATTGGTCGGTGCAGCGACTGCTTCTTCCCATCTACCTTCAGACTCTGGAACTCTCTTCCTCCTTCTGTCTTTCCTTATTCTTATGACCTTTCATCCTTCAAAAAGCTGATATATCGTCATCTCAGAGCCTAGTCCTCCATATCTCTGGGTCCTCTTTACTTTGACTGTTTTTTTTCTGTCTGTCTTTTTCCTTTGTGTGACATTACCTCATCTCTGCCTTGCCCTTAACCTTTTTCTTTTCCTTCGTCTTGGTATTTTCTCGTGCCCTGGCTTTTGTTGATTAGGGCAGTTTCTGCCTGTCCCGGTGTCACTCTTAAAAAAAAAAAAAAAAAAAAAAAAAAAAAAAAAAAATATATATATATATATATATATATATATATATATATATATATATATATATATATATATATATATATATATATATATATATATATATATATATATATATAATTTTGCCGTGAACACACATAGGTAATCACACACATAATCAGTCACATAGACGAAGTTATAAGTTTGTCTCGGGTATTTCTAATTCAATGCATATTTTCTTCCAGTCATGGCCTGTGTCCACCTGTGTTACATGTAAATATTTTTTCATCGGATTAAAAAAAAAAAAAAAAAAAAAAAAAAAAAAAAAATATATATATATATATATATATATATATATATATATATATATATATATATATATATATATATATATATATATATATATATATATATACGTACGTACATACATACATACATATAAGTTTTGACTATATTAATAATAATTGAATAATTAAAAACGTAATATAAACTAAATAGTAGAGAATCAAAGGTTAAAGGTTAAGTGTCTCAGATGAATGGCAGAGGTAAAGGACAGTGATAGCACAAGAGACATATCCCGGGTCAAGCCCCCTTTCCAATCATTTGGACCCAGTGATCTCGAAGCAATTTCTAAATAATCAGGTAGACCTTTAGGAAAACATCGACCCTCCAGCTAATTGCTCAGTTTTATCGGTATCGACATGAGACCGTGAAAGTTAATTCAATCCTGGGCCTGGATCGAGCATGAGACCAGTATATTACCTGCCCTAGTTGCTACCACTGCGCCACAAAATAAGTAGATAGATAAAGAAATATATAAATAAAATATGTATTTTGAATTACCGGTAAGATTACTACCGACGAACGCATTGAAATCTCTGATTAAATTTGTAACTTTTTTTTTTTTTTTTAAATTCACTTTTATCTGTGTCATTTACTTTTGTGTACATACATTCATTCCATTACCTATTTCTCCGTGGTTTAAAATGAATGTTTTCTTTGATCATGTAGAAAAGATTATTTATTTGATGTGGTTACATGTGCTAATGTAATGGGGTCACGAATTAGGTATTTATGTCAATAAATTTTATGACATGCAAGGTTAAAAATTATACATATATATAATATATGTTGACTCTTATGACAGATAATTAATTAATCTATTTTTCTTTTCTTCATTAAGAAGATTTAATTGTTATAGTAAGTGATGTTTATAGTGTCCGTATGTACACGTTCGCCTGTGTTTGTCAAAAAGGGGGGAGGGTTAATCCCTGTTTGAAAGTTTGAATTTTAGCGTGTTTTTGTTGTTTATAGATGATATGAAAGGATGCATTTCATGTGATTAAATTCTTTGTTTGTTTATATATTTAATTAATTATTTTTGTATTTTTCATTTATTTATTAACAAAATCATTTGTTTAAATGTTTCGTTAATTTGTTTGCTGTCCACTAATGTCTTAACTTAGTTATATATTATTCGCGTTATTTTACCTTTTTGATATAGTTATTTACTTAGTAGTACTCTGTGTGGGTAGAAACACACGCAAACACACTCCGTATATATATATATATATATATATATATATATATATATATATATATATATATATATATATATATATATATATATATATATATATATATATATATATATATATATATATATATATATATATATATATATGTATGTGTGTGCGCGTACGTGCGTGCATGTATGTATGTATGTATGTATGTATATATGTATGTATGTATGTGGAAGCGTGCGTGCATATATATATATATATATATATATATATATATATATATATATATATATATATATATATATATATATATATATATATATATATATATATATATATACATATATACATATATACACTTTGTCCATTTTTTATTGTTCTTTTAAGAAAAGCGAAATAATGCAATGATAAAATATTGGTAATTATATTCAGTGTACACCTATACGTAACAAAGTACACATAATCCTGTCATTATAAACAAAAGGTATTGTATTACACCAGTTCATTTAGCTCTCTCTCTCTCTCTCTCTCTCTCTCTCTCTCTCTCTCTCTCTCTCTCTCTCTCTCTCTCTCTCTCTCTCTCTCTCTCTCTCTCTCTCTCTCTCTCTCCTCTCTCTCTCTCTCTCTCTCTCTCTCAGTATCTATAACTGGAGGTCTTCTGTCTTGAAAAGTTGTTTTGTTTTGCAAGCACAAATAGTGTTCGGTCAAGGTGTTATTGCGGAATCAAGAACTGTTTTATGTCCTAATGTGATAATTAAAAAAAAATAGTGATAACAGTTTTCATATATATAATGACCTAATTCCGGTGTTTGAAACATTGAATGATGTAATTCTAGTTCCTAGTGCTTCGAATGGCAAAATTCTGCTTTTTCAAACTTAGAATGTGAAAATTCTGGTTCTTGTAATATGAAATTATCAAATTCTGTTTTTTTTTAACTTAGAGTGACCTAATTCTGGTGTCTGTAACTTGGAATGACCAAATTCTGTTTTTTAAAAGTATAGAATGACCAAATACTGGTTTTCAAAACTCTGCAAGGACCAAATTCATGTTTTGAAAAATAAATCTGGTGTTTGAAGCTTAGAATTATCAAATTCTGATATATGAAAATTTTAATAACCAAGTTCGTGTTTCTGAAACATGATCTGGTGTTTGAAACTCAAAATGACTAAATCATCGTTTTTGAAACTTTGAATGATCACATAATGGTTTCTTAAACTTGGAATGGCCATATCCTTGCTTTAGGATATGGCCATTCCAAGTTTAATGGAATGATCACATTCTAGCTTTTGAAAATAGTCTGGTTTCATAAAGAATTAGCGTTGCGTATAAAACTTAAAGTTATACTTTAATTTTAGGATATGAAAAAGATATTTAACATTCTGAAAAAAATATTGGTATATGCGTACTTTCATGCCCTAAGTTGAGGGAAAACTTATTGCATTTTTTAAAATATAAGGTTAGATATAATCAAGTTTTTTAGGTTAGCTCAACCCAATAAAAGAACAAGATGATAATTGACATTATTTTGTTTAGCTGTTTTACATATTGTTTCAGTTTTTTTTTTTTTGGGGGGGGGGTAAAATGGAAATAAATGTTTGTTTGTTTGTTTGTTTAAAAAATGTTTGTTCGTTGAGGGTGTGAAAGAAATCATTCATGATAAACTTAAAGACAGATTTTAGTACTTGAAGGTAAAAATTACCCGTATAGAAAGTAAACATGACTCTCCATATGTTTTAAATTCTGAAACATATTTTGAAACTTTTGGAATTAAGGAAGCTTTGAAGAAATTATGACATATGAAACACGTACTAAGCTTTTTATAAACAAATTAATGTTTGCTAATATTCAGGCACATTAGGCAAATACTGAGCCCTTGGACAAACTGAAGCTCTGTTGAAATTCTGGCATCTGAAGCAAATGCTGAACCATTAGAAGTTAATAAAACTTTGCTGAAATTCTGGCATCTGGAGGAAATGCTGAAGTTTCAGAAGGAAATGGAGCTTTGCTTCAATCTAACATCTGAAGCCATTACTGAATCGTTTAAAAAATGAAGCTTTCCTGAAACTCTGGCTTCTGACACCATTACTGAATCTTTTGAAGAAAATTGAAGGTTTACTGAAATTTTGACGTATGAAGCATAAACTGAACATTCTACAAGAAAATGGAACTATAGTCATATTGTACCAAGCGTAAATTTTTTTTGAAAAAAAAAAAAAAAGCGAAATTGTACACGAACTCTGGCATCCGAAGCGAGAAAAACACCACTTAATACACGAACTCTGGCATCCGGATCAAAGAAAAGGTGAAATTACAAGCAACTTTGCAGCCAAAACGAAAAAAAACACGAAGCTTATACACAAACTCTGGCATCCGGAGCAAAAAGCATAAAATTATACACAAACTCTGGCATCAGAAGCGAAAAGCACAAAATTATACACAAATTCTGGCATCCGAGGCGAAAATAACACGAGATTATACACAAACCCTGCCATCCAAAGCGAAAACAGCATGTAGTTATACGCAAGCTCTGGCATCCAAAGTGAAAAATGTACGAAGTTAAACACAAACTATGGCATCCGAAGAGAAAAAACACACGACGTTATACACAAACTGGCATTCGTTGCGAAAAATAAAAGCACGAAGATATACACGAACTCTGACATTCAAATTGTAAAAAAAAAAAAACCACCTATTTATACACAAAGTCTGGCATCCGAAACAA
>JAXCGZ010015180.1:7500-22500 GCA_037179515.1 Halocaridina rubra | reverse complement strand
TTCACAGAACTGTTCTCAGGGTTACTTTCATTCCAGCCACATATCTCTGTAAAAAAAAAAAAAAAATGTATGAGAAAATGGGTCAATATTCGTTTTATGTGCCGATGATTTCATTCTAACCGAAAAAATGAGCTTTTTTTTGGCAGCTACATGACAAGTTGACCTAACCTAAATGACCGGAGCTGAGCAAACTTAGCATCAAAGAAATCATATTTACCAGAAAGCAAAACAAAAGGGCAAAAAGAAGAAGAAGAAGAAAGAAGAAGAAATAATTAAATTCAAACACGGCCCACTAGGTTGATCATCTCTGGGATCATTCCCAGAAAAGCTACCTCATGTTATTGTAGGTGCTTAATTTGTGAATGAAGTTACCTTAACTTAGGTTTGGGTAGGTTCGACTAACTTTACCTGACATTTGTCTAGCCTAACATAAGCTGATCTCCAATCCTAGGTTAAGCACCTGAAAAATACATCAGGTGCCTATTCTGGAGGTGATCTAAACTGCATTGCAATTTTTTTTGCATGAATAAAAACACAAGGAAGGCAAAAACGAAAGAAGAAAACTTACCTTAGCCTAACCTAACCTAATTAACCTAACCTAACCTTCAAATCCCACATGAAACACCTTAAAATAGAGGTAGAAAATGGAGGAAAACGATATAATTAAGGCAGAGGGAAGGCCGAAAAAAGCAAGAAGAAGAATTAAAGTCAAACTCGGCGTTAGAATGATTAGTAACAGAGGTTGATCAGCCTAATGCGATTAGCTCAGAGCCACAAGTCAATATAAGCATTTTCCTTTCTTTTTTTTTTCTTACTCGAAAGGGTTGAGATGAGTTGGGAAGGTCACTTTTGCTCGCTCTACTTTCCATTTTTTTTGGCTTTGTTTTATTTTGTTTTAATTTCGTTTTATTCTGTGTAATTTTATTTTGTTTTATTGCGTGATGAGTCTTTTTTTTTCCTGTTTCCCACTTTAGCATCTCCTGTCTATCATTCTTTTTCTGCGCCTTGTATTGATTACTAGTAGAAGTTTCTTCTTCTTCTTCTTCACTCTTCTTCTTCTTCTTCTTCTTCTTCTTCTTCTTCTTCTTCTTCTTCTTCTTCTTCTTCTTCTTCTTCTTCTTCTTCTTTCTTCTTTCTTTCTTTCTTTCTTTCTTTCCTTCTTTCTTTCTTTCTTTCTTTCTTTCTTTCTTTCTTTCTTTCTTTCTTTCTTTCTTTCTTTCTTCCTTTCTTCCTTTCTTTCTTTCTTTCTTTCTTTCGTTCGTTCTTTCGTTCGTTCGTTCGTTCGTTCTTTCTTTCTTTCTTTCTTTCTTGCTGTCTCTCTCTTTCTTTTGTTCTGTCTTTCTGTGATTTTCTTTCATTCTTTCTCTTTCTTTCTTTCTTTCTTTCTTTCTTTCTTTCTTTCTTTCTTTCTTTCTTTCTTCCTCTTCATTTCAATCTCTCATTCTTTCTCTTTCTCTTTATTTTTCTTTCTTTATATTTTTTCTCTTTCTTTCTTTCTTTCTCTTTTTCTTTATATTTTTTCTCTTTCTTTCTTTCTTTCTCTTTTTCTTTATATTTTTTCTCTTTCTTTCTTTCTTTCTCTTTTTCTTTATATTTTTTCTCTTTCTTTCTTTCTTTCTCTTTTTCTTTATATTTTTTCTCTTTCTTTCTTTCTTTCTTTCTTTCTTTCTTTCTCATATTTGGAAAAGAATACATGTTGGAATCGGTGAGGATTTTACTATTTGGCATTCTCTCTCTCTCTCTCTCTCTCTCTCTCTCTCTCTCTCTCTCTCTCTCTCTCTCTCTCTCTCTCTCTCTCTCTCTCTCTCTCTCTCTCTCTCAAATCATTACACTTTTACCCAGGTTTCACTTCTCTCCTTCCATCATTACACCTTCTCTTAATTGTCTTTTAATGTGTATTTAAATAAATATTATATCCGTCAAGGCTGTATCTCTGCATTTCTTATTTTCTCATTAACTGTAGCTTGTCCCAAGTGTTTTAGTGGGTTGCTGATTCTCACCACCCGCAAAAAAGTTTGTAATCCTTTTCACATATCCATACTTGGAACCAGCCCTTAATTGAGCTGGTTTGCTTCCCAGTGGCTGTATCCGAGATTAATGTCCATACATATACAATGGTCGTATTCCCCTTTGCGTACAAGTGGCCAAGTTAAAGCAGACATTCACCAGAACCAAAGTTTATCAGGTTGTGTGGAATTATTATACACCCACCAACCCCCTCCCGTTTTCTATATTTATCAACTCCCGTTTTCTTTTTCGGGACATGTTATTGAAATCGTATTTACCTGGAGCGAAAGTGAGTTTGCTTGTTGATATTTCAAATACAAACAAGGACAAAAGTGCAAAGGGAAGGCAGTTGCTTGTAAAATACACAATGTTGTTTGAGATCTACAAGTTCAAAAGTGTTATTTCAAGTCAAGTGTTGTTTGTTCACTTGTCTAATAACACGTTAGTGACATATTTGAAGTTGATTTTACTCTTATGTTATAAAGATTTTCTGATGGTGTGTGATATGCTGAGAAATATAAATATAATTTTCATCTCAAACTGCAAATATTCTTTAAATGACTTCAGAGAGTTTAATTTGCGTTGGTAAGTGACATCGAAGTTGTCAAACGAGCATGCTTAGTAGTTAAGTTGATATATTAATGTTTCTTTATTATCTTTCGCATTAGAAACACACACACACACACACACACACACACACACACACGCACACACACACACACACACACACACACACACACACACACACACACACACACACACACACACACACACACACACACACACAGGGGAGACTTGAAGAAAATAAAGCTAGCGTTGTAGACCTGATAAGAAAGCTTGGAGTAGTATGTGGTCCTGAGGATATTGTAAACATACACCAACTAGGTAAATATTCGAGGGAAGGAAAGCCGAGACCAACAAAAGTAACCTTTGAGAGAGGGGAAACATGTAGGGAAATATTGTTGAGAAAAAAAAGTCTAAAAGACCTTCAAGAATGCAAAGAAGTGTTCATTAGACGATACAGAACACAGGAAGAGATGGGAAAGATCAAAAACTTGTTGCAAGAGGCAAGAAGGTTAAATGATGAAAGAAATGAAGAAGAGCAGAAAAAATTTCGTTACAGAATACTTCCAGACAAAGGGGAGATAAAGAAGATAATGACAGAAGATCAGGGGATGGGGCCTCATTAAGATTGTTATACACAAATGCTGATGGATTAGCTGGTAAGGCAGTAGAATTAAAAGATAGGATTCACAACAGTAAGGCAGATATAGTAGCAATTACAGAGACTAAGTTGAGTGAGGACATAAACAGTGTCACAGTTTTTCCTAAGGGCTTCAAAATACTAAGGGTTGGAAGATCTGAGAGGACTGGTGGAGGGATAGCACTGCTCATAAGTGAGAGGATTCAAGTTGAAGAAATAAACTTGGCTATAGAAAGTGAGTTCAGGGAATTTCTTGTTGCTCGCATAAATACTGGGTCAGAGAGCATTATAATAACTGTTGTATACAACCCACCAAGGAACCAAAATAGGCTTGAAATTTATGAGGAAAGTCATATAGGTACTATTGAAGTCATAAACTCAGTTGTTAACATGGCACAGGAGAAAATATGTAGGATTTTGATTATGGGAGACTTTAATCATAAAGAGATAGATTGGATAAATCTTGACCCACACAGTGGTGAGGACTCATTTGGGGCAAGATTCCTAGATTGCGTACAAGGGAATTTCCTACACCAACATGTAATGGAACCAACAAGAGCCAGGGGTGGGGATGAGCCATCACTACTTGATCTAGTGTTCACAGATAATGTGTTGGATATTGAAAAAATTGAGTATGAACCACCAATTGGAAAGAGTGACCACTGTGTGTTGTTGATGGAGTATATCATTGAAGATATTCTTCCTGAGAGTAGAGGCACTGAGGACATGAGGAGGAACTATCCGAAAGGAGATTACATCAAAATGAATGAGCTTTTTGCAGTTATTGACTGGAGAACCTTATTTTACAACAAATCTGTACAAGAAATGTATGACATCTTTTGTGAGAAATATGGGAAGATAGTAGATTGCTGCATACCTCTCACCAAAGTAGGTGTAATTCATGCCAGAGAGAAATGGTTCGATAATGGGTGTAAAAGAGCTAAGGAGTGGAGAGACAAATGCTGGAAAAGGTATAGGAGGAGAAAAAACATAAATGCCTGGCAAACCTACAAAAGAGCAAGAAATGACTGCCTAAGTAAAAGGAGAGAGGCAGAGAGAGATTATGAGAGGGACATCACCAGGAAGGCTAAAGAAAATCCCAAGCTTTTCCACAGCTTTATCAGAGGAAAACTGAAGGTAAAAGAACAGGTTTTAAGGCTAAAGAGAGCGGATGGAAGCATCACTGAGACGGATGAAGAGATCTGCAAAGAATTGAACAAGGAGTTTCAGTCAGTATTTACAGTAGAAAATACCCCACCCCCTCAGATTGCAGTGATAGAAGCTCAAGGGCCGGTATTAGAGAACATCAACCTTACAGCCACAGAGGTATGCAAAGCGCTGATGGATTTAGATGTTCATAAAGCTACAGGTCCTGATGACATATCCCCTCATGTGCTTAAAAAATGCGCAAACACAATATCAGTGGCACTAAGTATCATATTTAAGGAGTCACTGGAGTCGGGGGAGATTCCAAGATGCTGGAAACAAGCAAATGTGATACCTATCTTCAAAAAGGGAAGGAGGGATACGGCTCTGAACTATAGGCCAGTTTCCTTGACCAGCATAGTTTGCAAAGTTATGGAGAAACTACTAAGGAAACATATCTCTCTTCACTTGGAATCCTTCAACTTTTTGTCAGTGAGGCAACATGGCTTCAGAGAAGGTAGATCAACAGTAACAAACTTATTAGAATTTTATGATGAGGTAAGCCAAATCTTACAGGAAAGAGAGGGCTGGGCAGATTGCATATTCCTAGACTTCCAGAAAGCGTTTGACACTGTTCCACATGGGAGACTTATTAGGAAGCTGCACTCAATGGCTAGAATAGGTGGAAATGTCTTGGAATGGATAAAAACTTACTTAGAAGGAAGGGAACAGAGGGTTAGAGTAAGACACTCAGTGTCTGAATGGAGAAGAGTTAGTAGTGGAGTTCCACAGGGTTAAGTTTTAGGGCCACTTTTGTTCCTTGTATATGTAAATGACCTACCAGAGTCTGTAAATTCATTCATGAATATGTTTGCAGATGATGCAAAGATTGTGAAGAAAGTAAAAAACGAGAACAATGGTAGAGAACTTCAGGAGGATCTAAATAATCTGCATGAGTGGTCAGAAAAGTGGCTAATGAAATTCAATACCTCAAAATGTAAGGTAATGAGAATGGGTACAAGTGCAAGAAGGCCCAAGCTTGACTACTCGGTGGCTGGAGTACAACTTCAGGAGACAGAAAATGAGAGAGATCTAGGAGTAAACACACTGGCAGATTTGTCTCCAGAAATACATATAAATGGCGTAGTAAGGGCAGCATATGCACTCTTATCAAATGTAAGGGTAGCCTTCAGGCACATGGACAAGGAAATGTTCAGAAATATTTATGTAACCTATGTGAGGCCAAAACTCGAATATGCAGCCCCCTTTTGGAATCCGCACTTGAAAAAGCACATAGCTAAGCTTGAAAAAGTTCAAAGACATGCCACGAAACTGGTGCCAGAAATACGCAATCTCGGTTATGATGAGAGGCTGAGGGAATTAGACTTGCCATCACTCGAAGCTAGAAGAGTAAGGGGGGATATGGTGACAGTCTTTAAATTCCTTCATGGTTATGATAGAGTGGATAGGGATCGATATTTTGATATGGCTGGCTCTAGAACTAGAGGTCATAGTTTGAAGCTTCGTAAGAAAACTTCTTTGCAGGATGTAAGGAAATACTTTTTCAGTGTAAGAGTAGTTGATAATTGGAATTGGCTAAGCGAGGAGGTAGTTAATGCTATCTCAATCCATAGTTTTAAGGACAGGTACGATAAGTATCACTAAGTCTAAAATGGAACCGATGAGGAGACGGGAAGATACGAGCTTTGGGCTCTTTCCCGTAAACACAATTAGGTAATCACAATTAGGTAATCACACACACACACGCTTCAGAGAAGGTAGATCAACAGTAACAAACTTATTAGAATTTTATGATGAGGTAAGCCAAATCTTACAGGAAAGAGAGGGCTGGGCAGATTGCATATTCCTAGACTTCCAGAAAGCGTTTGACACTGTTCCACATGGGAGACTTATTAGGAAGCTGCACTCAATGGCTAGAATAGGTGGAAATGTTTTGGAATGGATAAAAACTTACTTAGAAGGAAGGGAACAGAGGGTTAGAGTAAGACACT
The DNA here is from genome assembly GCA_037179515.1 of Halocaridina rubra. NCBI lineage: Eukaryota > Metazoa > Arthropoda > Malacostraca > Decapoda > Atyidae > Halocaridina > Halocaridina rubra. The sequence continues at coordinate 16,131 of JAXCGZ010015180.1, read as the reverse complement.
CAGTGTCTGAATGGAGAAGAGTTAGTAGTGGAGTTCCACAGGGTTCAGTTTTAGGGCCACTTTTGTTCCTTGTATATGTAAATGACCTACCAGAGTCTGTAAATTCATTCATGAATATGTTTGCAGATGATGCAAAGATTGTGAAGAAAATAAAAAACGAGAACAATGGTAGAGAACTTCAGGAGGATCTAAATAATCTGCATGAGTGGTCAGAAAAGTGGCTAATGAAATTCAATACTTCAAAATGTAAGGTAATGAGAATGGGTACAAGTGCAAGAAGGCCCAAGCTTGACTACTCGGTGGCTGGAGTGCAACTTCAGGAGACAAAAAATGAGAGAGACCTAGGAGTAAACATACTGGCAGATTTGTCTCCAGAAATACATATAAATGGCATAGTAAGGGCAGCATATGCATTCTTATCAAATGTAAGGGTAGCCTTCAGGCACATGGACAAGGAAATGTTCAGAAATATTTATGTAACCTATGTGAGGCCAAAACTCGAATATGCAGCCCCCTTTTGGAATCCGCACTTGAAAAAGCACATAGCTAAGCTTGAAAAAGTTCAAAGACATGCCACGAAACTGGTGCCAGAAATACGCAATCTCAGTTATGATGAGAGGCTGAGGGAATTAGACTTACCATCACTCGAAGCTAGAAGAGTGAGGGGGGATATGGTGACAGTCTTTAAATTCCTTCATGGTTATGATAGAGTGGATAGGGATCGATATTTCGATATGGCTGGCTCTAGAACTGGAGGTCATAGTTTAAAGCTTGGTAAGAAAACTTGTTTGCAGGATGTAAGGAAATACTTTTTCAGTGTAAGAGTAGTTGATAATTGGAATTGGCTAAGCGAGGAGGTAGTTAATGCTATCTCAATCCATAGTTTTAAGGACAGGTACGATAAGTATCACTAAGTCTAAAATGGAACCGATGAGGAGACGGGAAGATACGAGCTTTGGGCTCTTTCCCGTAAACACAATTAGGTAATCACACACAGACACATGTCTCCAGAAATACATATAAATGGCATAGTAAGGGCAGCATATGCATTCTTATCAAATGTAAGGGTAGCCTTCAGGCTCATGGACAAGGAAATGTTCAGAAATATTTATGTAACCTATGTGAGGCCAAAACTCGAATATGCAGCCCCCTTTTGGAATCCGCACTTGAAAAGGCACATAGCTAAGCTTGAAAAAGTTCAAAGACATGCCACGAAACTGGTGCCAGAAATACGCAATCTCAGTTATGATGAGAGGCTGAGGGAATTAGACTTACCATCACTCGAAGCTAGAAGAGTGAGGGGGGATATGGTGACAGTCTTTAAATTCCTTCATGGTTATGATAGAGTGGATAGGGATCGATATTTTGATATGGCTGGCTCTAGAACTAGAGGTCATAGTTTGAAGCTTGGTAAGAAAACTTCTTCGCAGGATGTAAGGAAATACTTTTTCAGTGTAAGAGTAGTTGATAATTGGAATTGGCTAAGCGAGGAGGTAGTTAATGCTATCTCAATCCACAGTTTTAAGGACAGGTATGATAAGTATCACTAAGTCTAAAATGGAACCGATGAGGAGACGGGAAGATACGAGCTTTGGGCTCTTTCCCGTAAGCACAATTAGGTAATCACACACAGACACATGTCTCCAGAAATACATATAAATGGCATAGTAAGGGCAGCATATGCATTCTTATCAAATGTAAGGGTAGCCTTCAGGCTCATGGACAAGGAAATGTTCAGAAATATTTATGTAACCTATGTGAGGCCAAAACTCGAATATGCAGCCCCCTTTTGGAATCCGCACTTGAAAAGGCACATAGCTAAGCTTGAAAAAGTTCAAAGACATGCCACGAAACTGGTGCCAGAAATACGCAATCTCAGTTATGATGAGAGGCTGAGGGAATTAGACTTACCATCACTCGAAGCTAGAAGAGTGAGGGGGGATATGGTGACAGTCTTTAAATTCCTTCATGGTTATGATAGAGTGGATAGGGATCGATATTTTGATATGGCTGGCTCTAGAACTAGAGGTCATAGTTTGAAGCTTGGTAAGAAAACTTCTTCGCAGGATGTAAGGAAATACTTTTTCAGTGTAAGAGTAGTTGATAATTGGAATTGGCTAAGCGAGGAGGTAGTTAATGCTATCTCAATCCACAGTTTTAAGGACAGGTATGATAAGTATCACTAAGTCTAAAATGGAACCGATGAGGAGACGGGAAGATACGAGCTTTGGGCTCTTTCCCGTAAACACAATTAGGTAATCACACACAGACACATGTCTCCAGAAATACATATAAATGGCATAGTAAGGGCAGCATATGCATTCTTATCAAATGTAAGGGTAGCCTTCAGGCTCATGGACAAGGAAATGTTCAGAAATATTTATGTAACCTATGTGAGGCCAAAACTCGAATATGCAGCCCCCTTTTGGAATCCGCACTTGAAAAGGCACATAGCTAAGCTTGAAAAAGTTCAAAGACATGCCACGAAACTGGTGCCAGAAATACGCAATCTCAGTTATGATGAGAGGCTGAGGGAATTAGACTTACCATCACTCGAAGCTAGAAGAGTGAGGGGGGATATGGTGACAGTCTTTAAATTCCTTCATGGTTATGATAGAGTGGATAGGGATCGATATTTTGATATGGCTGGCTCTAGAACTAGAGGTCATAGTTTGAAGCTTGGTAAGAAAACTTCTTCGCAGGATGTAAGGAAATACTTTTTCAGTGTAAGAGTAGTTGATAATTGGAATTGGCTAAGCGAGGAGGTAGTTAATGCTATCTCAATCCACAGTTTTAAGGACAGGTATGATAAGGATCACTAAGTCTAAAATGGAACCGATGAGGAGACGGGAAGATACGAGCTTTGGGCTCTTTCCCGTAAACACAATTAGGTAATCACACACAGACACATGTCTCCAGAAATACATATAAATGGCATAGTAAGGGCAGCATATGCATTCTTATCAAATGTAAGGGTAGCCTTCAGGCTCATGGACAAGGAAATGTTCAGAAATATTTATGTAACCTATGTGAGGCCAAAACTCGAATATGCAGCCCCCTTTTGGAATCCGCACTTGAAAAGGCACATAGCTAAGCTTGAAAAAGTTCAAAGACATGCCACGAAACTGGTGCCAGAAATACGCAATCTCAGTTATGATGAGAGGCTGAGGGAATTAGACTTACCATCACTCGAAGCTAGAAGAGTGAGGGGGGATATGGTGACAGTCTTTAAATTCCTTCATGGTTATGATAGAGTGGATAGGGATCGATATTTTGATATGGCTGGCTCTAGAACTAGAGGTCATAGTTTGAAGCTTGGTAAGAAAACTTCTTCGCAGGATGTAAGGAAATACTTTTTCAGTGTAAGAGTAGTTGATAATTGGAATTGGCTAAGCGAGGAGGTAGTTAATGCTATCTCAATCCACAGTTTTAAGGACAGGTATGATAAGTATCACTAAGTCTAAAATGGAACCGATGAGGAGACGGGAAGATACGAGCTTTGGGCTCTTTCCCGTAAACACAATTAGGTAATCACACACAGACACATGTCTCCAGAAATACATATAAATGGCATAGTAAGGGCAGCATATGCATTCTTATCAAATGTAAGGGTAGCCTTCAGGCTCATGGACAAGGAAATGTTCAGAAATATTTATGTAACCTATGTGAGGCCAAAACTCGAATATGCAGCCCCCTTTTGGAATCCGCACTTGAAAAGGCACATAGCTAAGCTTGAAAAAGTTCAAAGACATGCCACGAAACTGGTGCCAGAAATACGCAATCTCAGTTATGATGAGAGGCTGAGGGAATTAGACTTACCATCACTCGAAGCTAGAAGAGTGAGGGGGGATATGGTGACAGTCTTTAAATTCCTTCATGGTTATGATAGAGTGGATAGGGATCGATATTTTGATATGGCTGGCTCTAGAACTAGAGGTCATAGTTTGAAGCTTGGTAAGAAAACTTCTTCGCAGGATGTAAGGAAATACTTTTTCAGTGTAAGAGTAGTTGATAATTGGAATTGGCTAAGCGAGGAGGTAGTTAATGCTATCTCAATCCACAGTTTTAAGGACAGGTATGATAAGGATCACTAAGTCTAAAATGGAACCGATGAGGAGACGGGAAGATACGAGCTTTGGGCTCTTTCCCGTAAACACAATTAGGTAATCACACACACAGACACATGTCTCCAGAAATACATATAAATGGCATAGTAAGGGCAGCATATGCATTCTTATCAAATGTAAGGGTAGCCTTCAGGCTCATGGACAAGGAAATGTTCAGAAATATTTATGTAACCTATGTGAGGCCAAAACTCGAATATGCAGCCCCCTTTTGGAATCCGCACTTGAAAAGGCACATAGCTAAGCTTGAAAAAGTTCAAAGACATGCCACGAAACTGGTGCCAGAAATACGCAATCTCAGTTATGATGAGAGGCTGAGGGAATTAGACTTACCATCACTCGAAGCTAGAAGAGTGAGGGGGGATATGGTGACAGTCTTTAAATTCCTTCATGGTTATGATAGAGTGGATAGGGATCGATATTTTGATATGGCTGGCTCTAGAACTAGAGGTCATAGTTTGAAGCTTGGTAAGAAAACTTCTTCGCAGGATGTAAGGAAATACTTTTTCAGTGTAAGAGTAGTTGATAATTGGAATTGGCTAAGCGAGGAGGTAGTTAATGCTATCTCAATCCACAGTTTTAAGGACAGGTATGATAAGTATCACTAAGTCTAAAATGGAACCGATGAGGAGACGGGAAGATACGAGCTTTGGGCTCTTTCCCGTAAACACAATTAGGTAATCACACACAGACACATGTCTCCAGAAATACATATAAATGGCATAGTAAGGGCAGCATATGCATTCTTATCAAATGTAAGGGTAGCCTTCAGGCTCATGGACAAGGAAATGTTCAGAAATATTTATGTAACCTATGTGAGGCCAAAACTCGAATATGCAGCCCCCTTTTGGAATCCGCACTTGAAAAGGCACATAGCTAAGCTTGAAAAAGTTCAAAGACATGCCACGAAACTGGTGCCAGAAATACGCAATCTCAGTTATGATGAGAGGCTGAGGGAATTAGACTTACCATCACTCGAAGCTAGAAGAGTGAGGGGGGATATGGTGACAGTCTTTAAATTCCTTCATGGTTATGATAGAGTGGATAGGGATCGATATTTTGATATGGCTGGCTCTAGAACTAGAGGTCATAGTTTGAAGCTTGGTAAGAAAACTTCTTCGCAGGATGTAAGGAAATACTTTTTCAGTGTAAGAGTAGTTGATAATTGGAATTGGCTAAGCGAGGAGGTAGTTAATGCTATCTCAATCCACAGTTTTAAGGACAGGTATGATAAGTATCACTAAGTCTAAAATGGAACCGATGAGGAGACGGGAAGATACGAGCTTTGGGCTCTTTCCCGTAAACACAATTAGGTAATCACACACAGACACATGTCTCCAGAAATACATATAAATGGCATAGTAAGGGCAGCATATGCATTCTTATCAAATGTAAGGGTAGCCTTCAGGCTCATGGACAAGGAAATGTTCAGAAATATTTATGTAACCTATGTGAGGCCAAAACTCGAATATGCAGCCCCCTTTTGGAATCCGCACTTGAAAAGGCACATAGCTAAGCTTGAAAAAGTTCAAAGACATGCCACGAAACTGGTGCCAGAAATACGCAATCTCAGTTATGATGAGAGGCTGAGGGAATTAGACTTACCATCACTCGAAGCTAGAAGAGTGAGGGGGGATATGGTGACAGTCTTTAAATTCCTTCATGGTTATGATAGAGTGGATAGGGATCGATATTTTGATATGGCTGGCTCTAGAACTAGAGGTCATAGTTTGAAGCTTGGTAAGAAAACTTCTTCGCAGGATGTAAGGAAATACTTTTTCAGTGTAAGAGTAGTTGATAATTGGAATTGGCTAAGCGAGGAGGTAGTTAATGCTATCTCAATCCACAGTTTTAAGGACAGGTATGATAAGTATCACTAAGTCTAAAATGGAACCGATGAGGAGACGGGAAGATACGAGCTTTGGGCTCTTTCCCGTAAACACAATTAGGTAATCACACACAGACACATGTCTCCAGAAATACATATAAATGGCATAGTAAGGGCAGCATATGCATTCTTATCAAATGTAAGGGTAGCCTTCAGGCTCATGGACAAGGAAATGTTCAGAAATATTTATGTAACCTATGTGAGGCCAAAACTCGAATATGCAGCCCCCTTTTGGAATCCGCACTTGAAAAGGCACATAGCTAAGCTTGAAAAAGTTCAAAGACATGCCACGAAACTGGTGCCAGAAATACGCAATCTCAGTTATGATGAGAGGCTGAGGGAATTAGACTTACCATCACTCGAAGCTAGAAGAGTGAGGGGGATATGGTGACAGTCTTTAAATTCCTTCATGGTTATGATAGAGTGGATAGGGATCGATATTTTGATATGGCTGGCTCTAGAACTAGAGGTCATAGTTTGAAGCTTGGTAAGAAAACTTCTTCGCAGGATGTAAGGAAATACTTTTTCAGTGTAAGAGTAGTTGATAATTGGAATTGGCTAAGCGAGGAGGTAGTTAATGCTATCTCAATCCACAGTTTTAAGGACAGGTATGATAAGTATCACTAAGTCTAAAATGGAACCGATGAGGAGACGGGAAGATACGAGCTTTGGGCTCTTTCCCGTAAACACAATTAGGTAATCACAATTAGGTAATCACACACTCACCCACCCACCCACACACACACACACACACACACACACACACACACACACACACACACACACACACACACACACACACACACACACATATCTGTGTGTGTACTCATTTCATGAAGTTGAGAGTCGTCTTGCCAGTACATGAAATTAATATCAAAATTGAGTAAATAAAAAAATAAAGCCTAACCACACCTAAAAATTTATATGACCAGAGGTACATGAAGTAGGGGTAGTCGTCGTGGCTCAGGCGATAGCGTCCGCGACTTTGAGGCGCCAGGTCGAGGGTTCGCGCCCCGTCACGGTCTGAGGTTAGCAAGGGCATGCACTCAGGGTGACGATTACATCTACCAAAACAAGTCCCTCTCATGAAGGCAACCGTCCTAGCCCTTGGTAGGAAAGGGAGTCCGTGACGTAAGGTACGTGATGTAGGTGTAACTTACTGCATAAACATATCTGGAGATGATTTGGTGTCGTTTAAGTGTGATACTTCTTCTCAAATTATAATTTATATTTATTTTTTTTAACTTATTTAATTTTTCTTAGATTAGGTTAGGTTAGGTTAGATTTCATTTTGTGTTTATTTGCTCAGTTTTATATTTATTAATTGTATCTACTCAGTTCATTTCATAAACTGAGCAAGATGATTGCCTATTTCATGAATATATTATTTGTAACTATATATATATATATATATATATATCTATCTATATATATATATATATATATATATATATATATATATATATATATATATATATATATATATATATATATATATATATATATATATATATATATATATATATATATATATATATATATATATTAGATATGATGTACATACGGATCGTGCCACAGGCACTCCAGATCAAGATAGAACTTTCTTAACCATTTAATGGGATGAATTATGACTGCTTTTTAATCATCTAATTTCTCACTGCCTTCCCCTCTGTCAAAATCCCCTGGCACAAGTCCCTTTTATTAAGCGTTAAAGTGAATTAATTAAATGACTTTCCTGATTACCATAGGTCAGATCACGCAGCTGGGCGTTAGAAAGGGCATTTAGCCATTAATCCCCAACTTCCTACGTTGTCTGTGTCCTCCCCCATTCGAATGGTGACTATTTGTGACACGATACCTGTACAGAACGAGAATATAAACGGTTTCCAAGGCCTGAGTTCAAATCCCCTCTTTCCGACCCCTCAGATGGTTCGAACGCCATTTTCCCTGGCGCCCTTGTGTGGCAACTCTTAGTAAGTCCGATGCTCAGTAAATACATTAAAATGTGTGGGGTCAGTGAGAAACAGTGCACGAGTTCTGGCATCGATAAAACAAAGTTGCTCGTCATATATATCTCTTTCGAAAATAAATAAATAAAAAGTAATTAGTGAATTAGTATCGATGTATTAATAAATAATTAAATAAATAAATAAATATATATATTAATAAATAAATTAATAAATAAATAAATAAATAAATAAATAAATATACATAAGTACATGAGAATGAATTCGTTTCTTCTGGATCGTCCGCATAGCATCTCTTCTGCCAAAATCTCTTGGGAATGATAAGGAAATAAAGTAAAATCCCTCGTATGAGTACCTCTGTCTACTCAGCCTCCACTGAGAGTACTCTTTAAGTGTTTGAGGTCAATTGTGGAAGAGTTACTATTCAGCTTCATACTTTGTTCAGGGTAATGATGATATCTTAGGTCTTCTGTGTATAAATAATGGGTTTAAGATTTCTTCTCCTCCTCCTCCTCCTCCTCCTCCTCCTCCTCCTTCCTCCTCCTCCTCCTCCTCCTCCTCCTCCTCCTTCTTCTTCTTCTTGTTCTTCTTCTTCTTCTTCCAGCATCAGCAGGTTTTACCACCTTCATATAGGGTTGCTGTTTCAGAATGG
>JAXCGZ010015180.1:0-2500 GCA_037179515.1 Halocaridina rubra | reverse complement strand
TTCGCAAGAAGGCAATCGTCCTAGCTCTTGGTAGAAAAGGGAGTCAGTGACGTAAAGCCGGAACATTATTATTATTATTATTATTATTATTATTATTATTATCAGTATTGTTGTTGTTGCTGTAGCTATTATTATTATTATTATTATTATTATTATTATTATTATTATTATTATTATTATTATTATTATTATTATTATTATTAAGCTCAACAAAATTCGATCTTAGCAGAATAAAAGTGATAAAAACGTTAATTTTTTTTTTTAAAGTAGAAGAGTAAGAAAAATATTTAAAAAGAAGTTAAAGCATAAGAAAACTACAGAATAAAGAGCAACAGATAAATAAATAAATAAATAAATAAAGTTGAAAAAAATAAAATACCTTTAAGCAAACAAGTAATCAAACATGTTTAAAAATGCATAAGTAAATAAACAAGTTAATAAGTAGAGTAAACAAATGAATGCTATGAAAACTTTCAGAGCCTACGTAGCCTTATCTTGTCTTAATATACCAGTAGCCTATTGTCTAATTAATAGGCCTACTGGAAGCACAATAATGGCTCTGCCCAGCATGCCATATGTGACCTGTAGAACATCTCCGTGGATGCTTTGTGTGTGTGTGTGTGTGTTTTTTTTTTTTTTTTGGCTGACAATCCACCCACCGAGGAAGTAAGCTAGCTCAAAGTGATGCAGGGCCCAAACCGGGATAGATAGATAGATAAATAGATAGATAGATAGATAAATATGTGTATATATAGATTGATATATATATATATATATATATATATATATATATATATATATATATATATATATATATATATATATATATATATATATATATATATATATATAGAGAGAGAGAGAGAGAGAGAGAGAGAGAGTTCAACTACTGGCGTAGAAAACATTGCTTTCAGGAAGGGGATTATTCGAGAGAGAGAGAGAGAGAGAGAGAGAGAGAGAGAGAGAGAGAGAGAGAGAGAGAGAGAGAGAGAGAGAGAGAGAGAGAGAGAGAGAGAGAGAGAGAGAGAGAGAGAGAGAGTTCAACTACTGGCGTAGAAAAGACTGCTTTCAGGAAGGGAATTATTCGGCCATACAACAATGAACCAAACCATGTATTAGTTTCCAAAGAGGCTAATATGAATCAGCGACGCAATATGAAAATGGAAAAAGATGTAGAAGAAGAAATATGAAAAATTTTCAACTGTGTCATTGAGTGTGTTCTCTCCAAGGAAGAAGTTGCAATTCCTCTGCCTCCCATATTTCATTCTCTTTTACTCTGCATTTTTTCTCTCAATGAAAGAGAGAGAGAGAGAGAGAGAGAGAGAGAGAGAGAGAGAGAGAGAGAGAGAGAGAGAGAGAGAGAGAGAGAGAGAGAGAGGAATGTGTTTGGTTTCTCTGTTATGTGAAATACTCACATATTCAGCCGAGGTGCAATCGGCTTGCAGGAAACTCCACCAGATTCAGTCTGTTTACACAATATGTCACTAATATGTTATAGAAGTATATGTACTTTACTGCTACTACTTTTGTTATTATTATTATTTTTAATAATAATAATAATAATAATAATAATAATAATAATAATGATAATAATAATAATAATAATAATAATAATAATAATAATGAGTCTAAAAGGTTCCTTTTTTAAATCATAAAGGTTAATAGGATCTATGTCTTACAAACCGTATTCAACTAGACTGACTCAATGAGTATTTAATGGAAAAATAGAATTTTCATACACTGAATTTGCCATAGAATTAATTTTGACCAGTGGATAAGCAATAGTATAATGGATGATGAAGTTGTTGACTGGGTTTCAGTGAACGGAGGATCCCAATGGAATTGGGGAAGTGTATATATAGTCCCATCATATAGAGTGAAAAGAGATCAGTCCATATGTAGTAATTTAGAGGTATTAGTTAGCTTAATGTAGTTGGAAAGGTGCATGGCAGATTGATAGCTAATAGAAGTACCAATAGAACTGACAGAATGATCGCTTAAGAAGACTTTGAATTCAGAAGTGGAAGATGCTGTTTGGATCAGGTTTTCGTTGTATCACAGGTGTGTAAGAGCTTCCTAGAGAAGGATAAGGGATCTTTTTTTTTTTTTTTATGGACTTGGAGAAAACATATGACCAGGATGATTGAGAGTCATTGAGGAGTGTGTTGCGATTGTATAGAATGTGAGAAAGTTTGTTGAAAGTGGTTATAAGTCTTCACATGAGTAGTAGAGGGCATCTGAGTCCGGAATTCTGAGAATGATTGGCTTGAGATGAATGAGGGGGTGCATCAAGGCTGTGTAATATTTTTGTATGTGTGTATGCATGTAGTGGTAAGTGAAAAAATAATCGAGTGCTGGCCAGAGGTTTCGAATTAGATAATGATAATGAAAGGCTATGGAGAATGCATCATTTTCTATTTGCGATGACATGGCACTGATGACTGATGCTGAGAGGGAATTTAGATATCTAGTGGCTGACTGTGTAAGATTGTGTGAAAGA
>JAXCGZ010015179.1:140000-157646 GCA_037179515.1 Halocaridina rubra | reverse complement strand
GATACTCTCTCTCTCTCTCTCTCTCTCTCTCTCTCTCTCTCTCTCTCTCTCTCTCTCTCTCTCTCTCTCTCTCTCTCTCTCTCTCTCTCTCTCTCTCTCTCTCTCTCTCTCTCTCTCTCTCTCTCTCTCTCTCACACACACACACACACATTTGTTAACTTTCCTCATAGATATATTTTTCCATTTTTAATTTGACTTAGTGCAATAAAGTGTATTTGACTCGTTATACCCAAGTGGAATAATTCGTGTTATGTTTCAAATACATACGGAAGAACTATTTAAAATAAAGCTGGTAATATGTACGTGCGTATTTGTAATGTCCTTGATTGTACTCACAAGAAAGAATCTTATATTCGTAATTCCCCGTCTCATTGATCGGTTAACTTTCACATCATCCCTTGATATCATTGCGTCCGTGTAACTTGAATAGAAATAACTTAGAATATCTTTAGTGCAACAATTTTCAAGAGGTCAAAAACCTTTACAGGGATTATGTATCCTTGTGGTTTATAAACGATAAAAATAATAATAAATATAAAATAATTAAAAAAGATGATAAATAGCTGCTTGTAATTTACCTTAACAGTATATCATAAGGTTAATTTGCATAAAAGAAGTAAGACTTCCTTCACGACGGTAATTGAATTAATGACCGGATATAAGGACTAAGTAGCCATGAAGTAATTGAAACCCATAACGGAGAATAAACAAACTAGATTTTCATTATTGTAATATTGTGATATTACCATAAAGAGGACCGCCTTAGCGACCCGGAATGTAATGAAGCCCCGTTCGATCCCAGGACGGGACGATGAAAAGGACATCCACCTTTATCTTCCCCAACTTCGCTCCATCTGCGTCCACCCCCAAATGGGGAGTAATAGTGACAAAAAACGTTAAAAAAAAATAGAAAAACATTCATACCAACAACAGCAACAGTTTTTGTCATGTTAATAATGCTGCTGCTCCGGTTTTACGTCACGGACTCCCTTTTCTACCAAGGGCTAGGACGGTTGCCTTCTTGCAAAGGACTTATTATTATTATTATTATTATTATTTAATTTTATTAATTTATTGCGCCAAGGCGTCAGACATTACATGAATTCATACAAATAATGCTTCAAATGGATACAAAACCAAGAATAGAACATGGTTTACAGGGAGGTGTACACATTGATAAAACATTGCTGCATACTAACACACAACTCACAGTATGGCAGCACAGAGTACATTATATACAAAAGTAAAGCTCAGAGAAACACAGAATACACAAACAGAATTATACAGCAACATACAGAAAATATATGTATAATTCAATATAATTACTGGTCACCAAAGTGAGGATAACGAGCAAGAATAACATCAAGGTTGTCATCAGTAAGTAAAAATGAGCAGATCTGTATTAAGTTCTGACCTCGTGGTAAAACATCTCTCACTGTGGGGCACTGAAGACAATAGTGGTCAAGAGTGTTAGCATTAGGACGGTTGCATAATTTACAGGTGTACTGTGGCATATCTAGAGTCTGGGAGACCTGCAAAGGACTTGTTATGGCAGATGTAATCCTTACCCTGAGTGCATGCCCTTGCTAACCTCAGATCGTGACGGGTCGCGAACCCTCGACCTGACGCCTCAGAGTCGCAGACGCTACCGCTTGAGCCACGGTGACTACTTGTTATATTAATAATGCATGTAACTATATTCAGATATGGTTGTAAAAGTTTATCTGTGCAAGTGTGTGAAAATGTAATTTATAATTATATAATTAAAAACAAAGGAAATGTTAGCAACAATTAGCACTTGTTGTAGAGATTATTAATATATATATAATAATGAGTAAGAATTTGTATATTAGAGGGAATGTCAGTGTGCACACAGACCCTTGTACAATTTTTTATCATTAAAAAAGCCAAGTAGTGACTTGTTGAAATAAGTAATATAAATATCTCTGAGGTAAAGCTTCATAAGAGTGGTAACTGAAATGTTTATATAGGCCGCTTTCACACCAAAAATGGCATCCCACGTGGTATGCCGCGTGGCACGCCGGTTAAAGACGAACATCCGGAAATATATGAAACCTTTCGCACAGAAGAGGCGTGACACGTCCCATGTGCCACGTGCGACTTGCATGCCACTCTGAGAGTGGCATGCAAGTCGCGCGTGGCACATGGGACTTTACGCCACTCCTGTGTGAAAGGTTTCATATATTTCCGGATGTTCGTTTTCAACTGGCGTGCCACGTGGTATGCCACGTGCGACGTGCCACTTTGGTGTGAAATCGGCCGTTAGCAGTCATCTTTGCATTCCCAAGAGTTTAGCTTATTCTTGGTGAGTTCATACAATTTACATCAATATCGCTATGGATAAATATTGATGGCAACGTAAAAGATGACGCAGTTATTGATCACTTAAGCACACACATATCAAAAGACTTGTGTTATCTGTTCTTATATGATTATTAATGTATAAAACAATACCGTTTCATCAACCACCTTCCATTCTATCTTTTATTTATATATTTTATTCATACGTTATGGTAATGGGACTTTTAAGTATATATATATATATATATATATATATATATATATATATATATATATATATATATATATATATATATATATATGTGTGTGTGTGTGTGTGTGTGTGTGTGTGTGTGTGTGTGTGTGTGTGTGTGTGTGTGTGTGTGTGTGTGTGTGTGTGTGTGTGTGTGTAAATTACTGAACTGCTGAATTTGTTCCGCCGTTAAATTAACTCATTAAACTGCTACAAATTACAAAGAAAATTGCTTAGAAATAAAGAATGGCTTGGAAACAATTAAAAATAGAATATTGTAATGACGTGACATCGTAATAAGACCGCAAAATAACAATAACCAATAATCAGTACTAATTAATTAACATGTTAAAATGAGTAATACCAATAATAGTTAATTAACATGCTAACGTGAGTAACGCACGCATGAAAAGACAGCCTTCAAATTACTCCTCCCTCCTTGATGATTTGGTACCGGTTTTACGTCACGTACTCCCTTTTCAACTAAGGGCTAGGACGGTTGCCGTCTTACGAAGGACTTGTTTTGGCAGATGTAATCGTAACCCTGAATGTATGCCCTTACTAACCTCAGTCCGTGACGGGGCGCGAACCCTCGACCTGCCGCCCCAGAGTCGCGGACGCTACCATTATGCCACGGAGACTGCACTCCTCCCTCCTTTATCTCACCGTTAATTGCCGTTCATCTTCAGTAGGTTAGTGGTAAACCACATCCACCTCCTCCCCCTGCCATGTGCCATCATCAACAGTTGCGATGGGGTCATTAAATCTTACGACACGGTTCGCGAAGGTCATTTTAAGCGTTCTTCAGATTCTTTTTGGGATCTTGACTTGGCACTTTTAGTGTCGTTTTAGCTTCGTAAAGCCGCTTTCAGACCAAAGTGGCACGTCACGTGGCATGCCACGTGGCACGCCAGTTGTAAACGAACATCTGGAAATATATGAAATCTTTCACACAAGTGGCGTGACACGTCCCTTGTGCCACACTACTTCTGTGTGAAAGGTTTCATATATTTCTGATGTTCGTTTTCTACTGGAGTGCCACGTGGAATGCCACGTGCGACGTTCCACTTTGGCGTGAAAGCTTCCTAACTCTTTTAAGACACTGGTAAGGATATTTTACTGGTATTTGAATGTTCGAAGTTGAATTTGTACTAATAAATGTTATGAATTAAATGACACTCATTGTATGATTTCGAACTTCATTCTACTCACTCTTTCTCTGAAATTCAAAATGATTCACCCAAAAATAGTCATACTGTCAAAAATTAACTTACATTACCCGATGCAAATTATATACCACACACATACTCTTTGTGCCCTGCAAGCAGTTAGCAATCATAAGAACCACTTTCGTTCTAGAAAATTGAATTATTCTGTTTAATATCTACGAAAACTAAAGTCATCTTCTACCTTTAATATGTAATGCAATCTGTACTTTAACCATTGATTTAAGCGTTCCTTAAAAAAAAAAAAATCAAAACTCAGATGTTCCAAATGCAAGACTCTGCATTTTTCAATTCAGCAACCACTGATTACTGAAAGGAAAAAGGTTTCAGGTAATTGCTACACTGCTACGATAACGTTAATAGGGTTCGCGCCCCGTCAAGGACTGAGGTTAGTAAGGGCATACACTCAGGGTAACGATTACATCTGCCAAAACAAGTCCTTCGTAAGAAGGCAACCGTTCTAGCCCTTAGTAGAAAAGGGAGTTCGTGACGTAAAACCGAATCCATCCATTAATGCAAAAATAAATTAAGATTTGAGAATTATCAGTGCAACTTGTGCAGTACTACCTCACTCGTAACTAAACTAGTTGAACTAATATCATAACAGACCAATGACTGCGGGTTTTCCTTGGACTAGTTTTTGTTACTCTACAAAATAACATGACTAATCGCCGATACGTTAATCTCGCCATTGGACAATACCTGTATGTACAGGTGTGTAATAAGACTGGAGATGCTAATTTGGTCTCCCACCGGCACTTCCCACCTGGAAGCAGACGCACTTTCTCGCTTTTTTCCCGCCATTTATCGACCGCCAAATGACGCTCTAGAATAGATAAGGAGAGCATGGGAATAGTCTAAAGCAGTAGTAGACATGGCTATTAACAAAATCATGTGTCGTATTGATCAAAATGAAGAAATTTGGTGCTATCTCTTATGTTATCGGGTCTTATACTCAATGTTTTTGTTTTTATATATATAAATATATTTTAGATTTATAGATATTTATGACTATGTATGCATAATGGATATATTTTTACATATAAACATAGAATTTCTTTCCTCAAATGAAATGGTAAGATATAAAAGGTTTCTTGTGGCTGGCTGAAAAAGAGAGAGAGAGAGAGAGAGAGAGAGAGAGAGAGAGAGAGAGAGAGAGAGAGAGAGAGAGAGAGAGAGAGAGAGACAATGACTGTACGTAAGGAGGCAAACACTTAGGCGAAATTTTAAGCTCCACTAAGTAGATCACTCACTACTAATTGAGGTCATGACTGGGGATTTAAAAGCTAAACAGATGGTTACGGTCACGACATAAGAATCGGCTTCAATCGGGGTCTTGTTTCCTTCTTCTTCTTCTTCTTCTTTTTCTTCTTAATTTTCTTCTTCTTCTTCTTCTTCTTCTTCTTCTTCTTCTTCTTCTTCTTCTTCTTCTTCTTCTTCTTCTTCTTCTTCTTCTTCTTCTTCTTCTTTTTCATTTTCTTTTTCTTCTTCTTCTTTATTTCTTCTTCTTCTTCTTCTTCTTCTTCTTCTTCTTCTTCTTCTTCTTCTTCTTCTTCTTCTTCTTCTTCTTCTTCTTCTTCTTCTTCTTCTTCTTATCTTCTTCTTCTTCTTCTTTTTATTCTTCTTATTCTTCTTAATCTTCTTCTTCTTCTTCTTCTCCTTCTTTTTATCATGTGTTGGCAAAGCCACAACTCAGATTATAAAACTTTATGATGGCTCAAATTATCTGTTTTGCAACTCGCTTCCACGCACGAAGGCAAAAATCGAGATTCGTAATTTTCCAGGCGTGGCATTGTAATTGGAACTGTCTCTTTAAAAGACCATTACAAGTTTATTTCAATATAAAACATACATACATATACGCAAGCACGTACATAACTTTTACGAGTGTATACAGTACGAACTTTTTAATGCTAGATAAATTTGGCTTGATAGCCTAAGGCCCGATTTCTTAAACAGTGTAAACCTAGGATACCATATTGTTAGTTAGCTAGACACACACATATGGATTTCATAAACGCATCTGACGCGGTTCTGTGTATGGCTAGGATCCCTTGCGGGATCCTAGCCATACACAGAACCGCGTCAGATGCGTTTATGAAATCCATTTGTGTGTGTCTAGCTAACTAACAATATGGTAACAGGTTTACAATGTTTAAGAAATCGGGCCTTAGAAATCCATTTGTGTGTGTTTAGCTAACTAACAATATGGTATCCTAGGTTTACACTGGTTAAGGAATCGGGTCTAAGACAACCTAAATTTCTGTAATATGTTTTCTGCTTTGAGAACCCATATTGGAAGTCTCTGAAGGCCAAGTTTCTTAACTAACCATAGTTCTAGTCTGCTCTGAGAATCAATAAGTTTTATGTCTCTGAAGGAATAATATCTACATAAGGGTTTTGGGTTTTATAAGAGCAAAGATATCTATTCAGTTGCTCTAATGTAAATAACAGAGGACTACGTAAGTACAATTTGACAAAAATTACAAACATAGCGTGTTAGTGTATACCAGAGCGCCGTAATAATCCTCGTGAAAAAAAAATGACGAATATTACGTGTTAGTATTTACCAGAGCGCCGTAATAATCCTCGTGCAAAAAAAATTAATTAAAAAAACTCGTCAAACTCAGAGGACTATGTAAGCACAATTTGACAAAAATGACGAACATATTGTGTTAGTATTTACTAGAGCGCCGGAATAATCCTCGTGGAAAAAAAAACTCGTCAAACTCAAAGGACTATGTAAGTACAATTTGACAAAAATGACGAACATATTGTGTCAGTATTTACTAGAGCGCCTTAATGATCCTCGTAAAAAGAAAAAAATAAATAAATAAATAAAAAACTCGTCAAACTCATGTAGGAAAAACTTCATGACAGCAAAGAGTACAAGAGATGCAGTAGTCATGAACCGTACATTGCGTGTCCTGACATCATGATTAAAATATGGAAACAGACCTTGATAAGTATTTCGACCTATACATATTTTTACCTGTTAGGTTCTGTTAGGTTTTGTAGTTGCGAAGGAAATTTTTTGTTTAGGATTACCTATAAAAGATACTGTACTTACAAAATTTGTATATTTACTTACTTATTTAGTTATGTAATTGTTTTTTTCTTTGTTTATATTGTATTGTTTGGTTGTTTATTTACTTACATATATACTTATTTGATTATTTTTTTGTATTTTCTTTCTATTCTATTGTATTTTTTTTATTATTATGGTTTTTGTGCTTTTGAATATGCGATTCATCTTCAGAGTAAAATCTAAATTCTTTAATTTTATCAAAATTAGTCTTTAAACCGGAATCTTTTATTATTATTTACAAGGGAAATATGGATTCGGTTTTACGTCACGAACTCCCTTGTCTACTAAGGGCTAGGACGGTTGCCTTCTTACGAAGGACTTGTTTTGGCAGATGTAATCGTTACCCTGTATGTATGCCCTTACTAACCTCAGTCCGTGACGGGGCGCGAACCCTCGACCTGCCGCCTCAGAGTCGCAGACGCTATCATTTTGCCACGGAGACTACTTTATTTACAAGGGAAATAGATTTAATAAATTGTTCCCCAAGGTAGCACAGATCAACCATAGACTTTCCAAGAGACAGGAAATAGGAAGAGAAATTAGGGAAAAAATGCCAAAGATAAATGTCTGAATAACAGTGAATCAGTTTCCTAGAGAATTTCCCACCATATATAGTGTGATTCAGTGATATAGTTAAAATTTTCCCTATGCTTTGGACTAATTTTAACTTGCTTTAGTGCCTTGACCCCAAGTACCGGCATATATATATATATATATATATATATATATATATATATATATATATATATATATATATATATATATATATATATATATATATATATATATATATATATATATATAATATATATTAACTATTTTACGGTTCTTGAATACAATTGTTAGTCTTAATAGTTATTATTATTATTATTATTATTATTATTATTATTAATTGCTATTATCATAATTATTATTATTATTATTATCATTATTATTATTATTATTAACTACTATTATTATTAGTAGTATTATTAACTACTACTACTACTATTATTATTATTATTATTATTATTATTATTATTATTATTATTATTATTATTTTCCATAATGTTGCTATTCAGAGAATTATCTCTCTATTTTTTTATCTTGAATATAATTTTCTTAAATTTCTATATATAAGATCTATTTTTCCATTTTTCTCTAACCATTTAAAGACATTGGCAAGAGATTCTATTCACCCATTGATAAATTTAACTCATCAATTTCTTATAACAAGCAACTAAAGTGTCTCTTCGAAATATTTAGTATCTATCATTACTTAATAATACACAAATGCATTTTAATAACGGGAGTAATACTCATTCGAGTATATTACCGGAGCAATACTCATTCGAGTATATTAAGGAGAGGTGAAAGCGGTATCTACAATAATACCAGATCAGAGGATGTAGAGTGGTAGAGAAGTCGTAGTTTCTCTCCGCTGTCGTGTAGGCTGCTAATTTTCACGGCCAAGAGCACCAGTTTCCCGCGAGAGAGTGGATGAACAGGAGAGAGAGTTGTGCTCCTTTACGTTCGATGTGTGAATTAATCAGCTACGATAACCCGTTCCTCGACTCCGCCCCCTACTCCCACCTCCTCCTCCTCCTCCTCGTCTACTTCCCCTCCCCCTCCATGTAGATTAGAGAAGAGGTACTCAGCACAAAACGGAATATAATGAAAAGAGAAAGTTGAGTAGAGAAAATGTGTACTTTAGCTATGGAGCATAAATATGTTAAACAGTGATGATGAATGTTAATTTCCCAAGGTAAGAATAGCGGATGGTAATGAATGTAACTGGGTATTAATGTCTTGTTTTTCTTGAAGAAGAAGAAGAAGAATAGGAAGGTGATGATGATAAGAGGAAAAGTAGAAGAAATTAAGTAAAATTGCAAAATGTAAAAAAGAAAGCTAAAAAAAAGACTAAAATGGAAGAAGAAGAAGAAGAAGAAGAAGAAGAAGAAGAAGAAGAAGAAGAAGAAGAAGAAGAAGAAGAAGAAGAAGAAGAAAAAAAAAAAAAAAAAGAAGAAGAAGAAGAAGAAGAACAAAATGTAAAAATAAAAACTAAGAAAAGAGTTAAAAGAAGAAGAAAAAGAAGAAGAAGAAGAAGAAGAAACCCATCACGAGACGAAATGAAAGTTGTACCCCGAGAAGAGCTCCCAGTAATAATTTCTAACTTTCTTTTTGGCCTTGTTTCTCATACCCACTTTCGGAGGAGACATTGGCCCCGTTCACTGCATGAGAGACTGGCTTCCTTTGCCATTTAGTTGTTCTTCATTTCTACATACAGAACTTCACTTCACACCTTCCCAATACTATTTACAACAGAAGATTGATATATTATCCTGTGACATTTGAGATAGTTGTTAATTGTGTGTGTGTGTGTGTGTGTGTGTGTGTGTGTGTGTGTGTGTGTGTGTGTTGTGTGTGTGTGTGTGTGGGTGTTTTTTTTTCACATACACAACGGAGGTCCATTTAATATGACGAGTTAGATCACTATTAATGATGAGTCAACATTTTGTGACATAATATATAGATGTCTTAGACTGAATCTAGAGAATATAGAAATTGTTATTGACTGTTCTTTTACGCATAATATACGGAGGCATACGCCATCCTAACACCATCAATAAAAACGACTTTGATATATAAATTGCAAGTCACATGTTGACATAATCTACCCCTGACATAGGTTGAATCTAGAGGAGACCAGAAGTAGTGTTGATATCATAATTTTTTATTAAGTTACATTGTGTCGGTATGTGTGTGACATAGTGTGTGTGTTTGTTCAGGGCTACGAAGCGGCTAAAATGCTAATATTAGAAACTTTGTTTGTTAAAGATTGAGGTACTCTCTCTCTCTCTCTCTCTCTCTCTCTCTCTCTCTCTCTCTCTCTCTCCTCTCTCTCTCTCTCTCTCTCTCTCTCTCTCTCTCTCTCTCTCTCTCTCTCTCTCTCTCTCTCTCTCTCTCTCTCTCTCTCTCTCTCTCTCTCTCTCTCTCTCTCTCTCTCTCTCTCTCTCTCTCTCTCTCTCTCTCTCTCTCTCTCTCTCTCTCTCTCTCTCTCTCTCTCTCTGGATGTGTTATGTATAATCCTAATAATCCTAATAATGATAATAATAATAATAATAATAATATATATATATATATATATATATATATATATATATATATATATATATATATATATATATATATATATATTTATATATGAATCCGACATCTCTAATACACCATTGGATAACACCTACCATACTAATTAACCCAACATCTAGAAAAGAAAGCTGTCAGACTAGAGAAAAAGAAAAACAAAGAAACAGGCAAAGTGGGTTAGTAATCATGTTCGGTGTAATAATTAAGTATAATGATAATGACAACGTAGAAGATGCCTCTTTAAAACTTACATGAACAGGTTGGCGATTACAAGAGAAAATAAAAGGTTCGACGTGGCAAGGAACAATTACTCCTCAGCAAGTTGTTGATGGTTTAAAACCGGAAATTATGAGCTGCTGTCTAAAAGTAACCACTACTTAAGTCATCTGCGTTTTTCTGTGTCAGTTAGGTTAGGTTAGGTTAGGCAATGTCTAACCTAACATAGTCTAGCAACTTACGGGTTTATTTATTGTTTTGGGGGTCAATAATCTTTACCTATTCACATGTGTTTTCCAACGTATTTCGAGGTTCGCAGCATGGATGGAAATATCGTAGGTGGTGTTTCGCTGAATGATAATAATATGTGTTTCATAGGAGAAAGTATGGGTGGGGGGTTGTGGAGAGTGGTGGAGGTTATAGAGAGGGTTTTGGGGTTTTTGAAGAGTGGTGGAGGTAATAGAGAGGGTTGGGGTTTGTGGAGAGGGTTGGAGGGAGGTATAAATATTTAGAAGACGACCAGAGTGAACATTTTAGAATGAGGACCTTAGATAGGGGAAATCAAGGCTCCTGTAGTTGCTAGTATAAAGGGGGGTTTACACGGTCAAACCGTTCGTCGAATGCGGTTCGACAGACAAGTGTTTGAAGTGATGTTCGAACGTGTGAACGGGGTATTTGGTTGTCGAACACCTTTGTCGAAGGTGTTCACACGTTCGAACATAACTTCAAACACTTGTCTGTCGAACCGCGTTCGACGAACCGTTTGACCGTGTAAACCCCCCTTTAAGGAAGGAGATCTCCAAGGATGGAAAGAGTCTTTCGCCCTTTCCAGACCGGTATCTGTTATAATTAGACTTCTTGGCATGTTCATGTCTTTTTGCTATTAGTTTTTTCCAGTGTTTTCATTCACGTGTATTAATGTGGGTCAGAGCTTGATATTCGAATGGTATTTTTCTTTCACGACAAAATAATTAGAGGTGGTATTATCACGGGAGTCGTGAGCTTGGCAAAAACAAAATAGATTAATAAATAAATAAATAAATAAATATATCAGTAAATGCCTTTGTGCATGAATCTTTCCTCGAGTCATTGCTTTTCTGGGTATCGTGCCAGACAGTACAAAGAAATCGAGGCTTGCGTTGACCCATATCGCTCCCAATAAACGACATAAGAGAAATTACATTCTTTAAGAAAGGTTGATTTCTCTCCTACATATTTTTTAGACATTATTTAAATACGTTTCCTCTGAAGAAAAGAAAAATCGTGACATAAATTTTAACTTCTTGCCGAAAACTGAAAAATAATGTAATATATCTAATGGGCTGAAATTTTGTTTTATTGTTTCAGTATCTTATTATCCAGAAGTTAGTTTTATCTCTCTCTCTCTCTCTCTCTCTCTCTCTCTCTCTCTCTCTCTCTCTCTCTCTCTCTCTCTCTCTCTCTCTCTCTCTCTCTCTCTCTCTCTCTCTCTCTCTCTCTCTCTCTCTCTCTCTCTCTCTCTCTCTCTCTCTCTCTCTCTCTCTCTCTCTCTCTCTCTCTCTCTCTCTCACACACACACACACACACACACACACACACACACACACACACACACACACACACACACTTAGAAGGAAGGGAACAGAGGGTTAGAGTAAGACACTCAGTGTCTGAATGGAGAAGAGTTAGTAGTGGAGTTCCACAGGGTTCAGTTTTAGGGCCACTTTTGTTCCTTGTATATGTAAATGACCTACCAGAGTCTGTAAATTCATTCATGAATATGTTTGCAGATGATGCAAAGTTTGTGAAGAAAGTAAAAAACGTGAACAATGGTAGAGAACTTCAGGAGGATCTAAATAATCTGCATGAGTGGTCAGAAAAGTGGCTAATGAAATTCAATACTTCAAAATGTAAGGTAATGAGAATGGGTACAAGTGCAAGAAGGCCCAAGCTTGACTACTCGGTGGCTGGAGTACAACTTCAAGAGACAGAAAATGAGAGAGATCTAGGAGTAAACATACTGGCAGATTTGTCTCCAGAAATACATATAAATGGCATAGTAAGGGCAGCATATGCATTCTTATCAAATGTAAGGGTAGCTTTCAGGCACATGGACAAGGAAATGTTCAGAAATATTTATGTAACCTATGTGAGGCCAAAACTCGAATATGCAGCCCCCTTTTGGAATCCGCACTTGAAAAAGCACATAGCTAAGCTTGAAAAAGTTCAAAGACATGCCACGAAACTGGTGCCAGAAATACGCAATCTCAGTTATGATGAGAGGCTGAGGGAAGTAGACTTACCATCACTGGAAGCTAGAAGAGTGAGGGGGGATATGGTGACAGTCTTTAAATTCCTTCATGGTTATGATAGAGTGGATAGGGATCGATATTTTGATATGGCTGGCTCTAGAACTAGAGGTCATAGTTTGAAGCTTCGTAAGAAAACTTCTTTGCAGGATGTAAGGAAATACTTTTTCAGTGTAAGAGTAGTTGATAATTGGAATTGGCTAAGCGAGGAGGTAGTTAATGCTATCTCAATCCATAGTTTTAAGGACAGGTATGATAAGTATCACTAAGTCTAAAATGGAACCGATGAGGAGACGGGAAGATACGAGCTTTGGGCTCTTTCCCGTAAACACAATTAGGTAATCACACACACGTTTCCCTCTTTTTGAGAGTAGAAAGCAAGGCAGTATCGCTTGTACCTTTCGGCACTGAAATTACTTTTGCCTCTGGCAACGCTTCTACCACACATATAGTTTCAAGTGCTTGTTTGTGTTATTTTTTTTTTTACTCATTTCTTTAATGTGAACCAGATGACGCTACCATTTTATGACCTACAGGAGCATGTCTTATATGAAATTGCTTTCAGTTTTTTTATTTTTCTCATTTTAGTGGTGGAAAATTATAGTGACTTTACGCTAGTTAACTCCAGACGTGGGAATTGTAACTTCTTAATCTTTATGTATTGAGAGTATATGTCTATGTATGTGTAAGTTTATATGTATATTTATACATATAGGTCAGTCTGCCAGTCGGTCTTTATGTATATGTATTTATGTCTGTTCCTCTCTAGATATACGTATGTGACTTTATTAACCTAATTGTGTTCATGGAAAAGAGCTCTATGTTTGTAACTTCCCGTCTTCTGGTCGGTTATTTTTTGAGTAACACTTTATCATGTCTTTCCCGTAAATAATATGTATTCAGTGCTAACAGTACTTGTGTATGTGAATGTATGTACGTATATGGGCATATATGTATGCGTGCCCGTGTACTGTATTTATGTACAATAGCATACCAGGGCTCAATTACTCTCCTTGCTTAAATGAGTATTGATAATGTTTCATACACAAGTAAAAAAAAAAAAACATGAATTTTATCCAGTTATGACGAAAGCCTTTAATCCATCCACGTTTATATATATCTTGGTATCTTTGGCAGTACATGATAGAACGCTGTAAAAATACCTTATTTATTGATTCATTGATTAATCTTGCAGATGGCGCTTAGATTTTTAGTAGAAAATAAGAAAGTGCTTTAGAGTCTAGTTCGAAAGATAGATGACTTGGTAAGAAAGAAAAAACACTTCTAAATGCATGATTTAAAAAAAAAAAACTTATTTCATATTAACCGCTGTTAGCAGGATTTTTTTATATGTTTATATATTAATTATCATGAATTATGTATATGCGATTTATTTTTATTTTTATTATAATATTTATAATAAAAAGAATAATGATAATAATAATAATAATAATAATAATAATAATAATAATAATAATATTATTATTATTATTATTATTTTTATTATTATTATTCTAATAATAATAATAATTATAGCAATAATTATAATAATAATAATAATAATAATAATAACAATACTTATCATCATCATCAATATTATTATTATTTATATATTTATTTATTTATTTTTGTTAATTTTTTCATGGCGATTTCAATGCATTGGAAGTAAAGATCTTTTAAATCTGATAGGGTTTTAACAAAGACATAATAAAAACTTCAGCAACAGGTACGATAACAACAACAATATCAATAACGATAATAATAATAATTGTAATAATGATAATAATAATAATAATAATAATAATAATAATAATAATAATAATAATAATAATGATTATAATAATAATAATATTAATAATGATAATAATAATAATGTTAATACCGTATATATATATATATATATATATATATATATATATATATATATATATATATATATATATATATATATATAATGACTAATATTGTGAGATCAAACTTATCATGCTTATAGATAAGTCATTATCCCCCCCCCCAGCTTAGACGTCAAGAATGAGACAAACTAATCAATAAGAATGATATATTGTCGAAAGCAAGCTCCTCGTGTGTTTGTGTGTATTTATATATGTATTTTTAACGCTTGTGGATGCTTTCACAGAAAGAGAAAGCAGGAGAAGAGAATGGAAAGCGAAGGACCTACTAACCCAGATCTATGTTGCTGCTAAAAACGCACTTTTACCTAAGTCATCCATAAAGGACTTGGTGAACTCGTTTTCTATTGGTCCCGTTTTCTATGTATGCGATGGGAAGAGAAAAATGCTTTTTACCGAAGTCTCCCATACAAGTTTAGTATCCCATTTTCTATGTCTGCAGAAGGAAAGAATTTATTTATTTATTTATTTTTATACATAATCGATCCCTTATCTTTTGAGAGATAGATAGACAGAGAGAGAGAGAGAGAGAGAGGATAGATATATTAGACTGATAACTAGATAGATAGATAGAGTGAATGAGTGAGTGAGTGAGTGAGTGTTTATAGTCCTGCTCTGCCCTTGGGAAACTAATAGAAAAAATTATGTTGTGAGAATAATTCAAGAACAGATTTATATTGATAATAATGTTTTACTTAATTTCCTTCCCTAATGATTAGAGTTACTATCAATTATAATTGTTTTCAGTTGTCAGATCAGTTATATCAGGACGATAACTAGAGAGAGTGGATTTATTTTTTTTATTTGCTGTTTTATAGCAATGAGATATGATTCCAAAATAATAATTAAGAATCACATATGAATATTTTTTCATTAATATTTAGTGTAGGGGACGCCACTAGAAATTAGTTTTAAGAGAAACTTATATATATATATATATATATATATATATATATATATATATATATATATATATATATATATATATATATATGAATCAATTTTTACCCCGACCGGGACTTGAACCTAGGACTTATGATTACTAAGTCAAGGCGCTACCAACTACACACCATAGAAGGTTAAAAGGAATCCAACCTTATAGCTTATATCTGCTATACTTATAGCTTATATCTGCTATATCCTAGGTTCAAGTCCCGATCGGGTTAAAAAATGATTCATGTTTTCACATATGTAATGTGCTTATTTGGTTATTATATAGCCCGAATGAGATTGAGAATTGAATTAAATGCGAAAATGAAGCCACGAGTGAGGTTGGGGAATCTGTAATATGAACATAGTGGCATTCAGATAGAATGCGTTCATTCCTAAGTATAGCAGATATAAGCTATAAGGTTGGATTCCTTTTAACCTTCTGTGGTGTGTAGTTGGTAGCGCCTTGACTTAGAAATTATAAGTCCTAGGTTCGAGTCCCGGTCGGGGTAAAAAATGATTCATGTTTTCACATATGTAATGTGCTTATTTGGTTATTATATAGCCCGAATGAGATTGGGAATTGAATTAAATGCAAAAATGAAGCCACGAGTGAGGTTGGGGAATCTGTAATATGAACATAGTGGCATTCAGATAGAATGCGTTCATTCCTAAGTATAGCAGATATAAGCTATAAGGTTGGATTCCTTTTAACCTTCTGTGGTGTGTAGTTGGTAGCGCCTTGACTTAGAAATTATAAGTCCTAGGTTCGAGTCCCGGTCGGGGTAAAAAATGCTTCATGTTTTCACATATGTAATGTGCTTATTTGGTTATTATATAGCCCGAATGAGATTGGGAATTGAATTAAATGCGAAAATGAAGCCACGAGTGAGGTTGGGGAATCTGTAATATGAACATAGTGGCATTCAGATAGAATGCGTTCATTCCTAAGTATAGCAGATATAAGCTATAAGGTTGGATTCCTTTTAACCTTCTGTGGTGTGTAGTTGGTAGCGCCTTGACTTAGAAATTATAAGTCCTAGGTTCGAGTCCCGGTCGGGGTAAAAAATGCTTCATGTTTTCACATATGTAATGTGCTTATTTGGTTATTGTATAGCCCGAATGAGATTGGGAATTGAATTAAATGCGAAAATGAAGCCACAAGTGAGGTTGGGGACTCTGTAATATGAACATAGTGGCATTCAGATAGAATGCGTTCATTCCTAAGTATAGCAGATATAAGCTACAAGGTTGGATTCCTTTTAACCTTCTGTGGTATGTAGTTGGTAGCGCCTTGACTTAGAAATTATAAGTCCTAGGTTCGAGTCCCGGTCGGGGTAAAAAATGATTCATGTTTTCACATATGTAATGTGCTTATTTGGTTATTATATATATATATATATATATATATATATATATATATATATATATATTGCATTGTGTTATTTGTTTGTTTTGAAGGATTTTATTAATTTTATATAATATAATTATTTATTTATTTATTTATTTGAGACTTAGAATTAATTTTCCGTTAAATATATATTAGAGTATCGCGACAAAGCAAAATTTCCTTATGTGATGCACTCTGGCATATAGAACTGATTGCTTCTTTTTTACCGTTGATATCTCTGACACCTATTCAAGGCCCGATTTTTTAAACAGTGTAAACCTAGGATACCATATTGTTAGTAAGCTAGACACACACAATTAGATTTCATAAACGCACCTGATGCGGCTCTGTGTATGGCTAGGATCCCGTACGGGATCCTAGCCATACACAGAGCCGCATCAGGTGCGTTTATGAAATCCAATTGTGTGTGTCTAGCTTACTAACAATATGGTATCCTAGGTTTACACTGTTTAAGAAATCGGGCCTTAATGGTAGTTTTTTACAAAAGATATCGATTTTCTCTGTCGGAATGACCCACTTAAGTAGGACGGTTCACTTCAATGACGTTTCCCTGTTTCTCCTTTGGGGATCTTGTGAGGAGAAAAGTGTAAATAAAAAGCTATTTCCTCCAAGATTGGTTTCGGGGAGTGAATGGAAATTTCTCATGTGATGCAATTTATGAATACTTTACCTATCTACAAAATCAGCAAAGATCTGTAAGTGGCTGGAGGCCTCTTTAAAAGCCTTGCTTGGTCTAAATCAGGTAGGATTATAGATTTTAGGAATTTAAATGTGTTTTGTCTAAGGTTAAAGGTCTTAATCGTATTGCCACATTCTGTCACACTCTTTTGGACCGCATAGGCGGATCCTGTGAGTTTACCAAATTTCGTGTCCTTATCGGGAGAAGAAGAAGAAGAA
>JAXCGZ010015179.1:90000-130000 GCA_037179515.1 Halocaridina rubra | reverse complement strand
GCCCTTTATAGGAGTATAAGGGGGATGGGGAAAGGAGGAGGAGAAGGAGGAAGAGGTGGAGGAGGAGGAGGAGGAGGAGGAGGAAAAGGAGGGGAGCGTATTGCTTTGCCATCACCTTCTAACTGTATTGTTGACTCCAAAATGGCACTAGTATCTAACGTAATTAGCTATTAACTCTGTCAGACACGGTGGTTTGGTCAAGCAGATAGCTGTATACACTGAACCAGCCTCCTCTTTGTCTGACCTATATGTTTCTCTCTCTCTCTCTCTTTCTCTCTCTCTCTCTCTCTCTCTCTCTCTCTCTCTCTCTCTATATATATATATATATATATATATATATATATATATATATATATATATATATATATATATATATATATATATATATATATATAATTCAGAAATACAATTTTAATGACCCTTTAATTTTTCCATAAAGTATTTAGGCTTTTAATTTACAGTTCGATTAATTATTTGTCATACCCATACATGTGATTAGATAAAAATACTAAAAAAATTATTTTTGTTCTCGAAGCCCCAAAATATCAAATATAATATAAATGACCATTGCATAAAATGTCCGATTAAAACGTCAGTATGTGATAATGTGAAATTAGGAGCTCCCGTTATGTAAGGGCTGAGTAGTTATTCTGTAATTTATAAATCATGTTATACAGAATGTACTTCGAGACCTCCTGGAGAGGACCCGCGTTAGAGCAGTGGTTAGATCACTCGACTTGTGTAGTGACTGACCCGTGATCAAATCCACCTTGAGATGCTAGGTAGGGCATCCAGCCATAATTCCCAAATTACAACCTGTCTGTGTCCACCCCCATAATGGGGATAAATTGTGACAAAACGGCAAGCAACAACTTCGTGATCTGGATTGCCAGAATTGTACTATATATATATATATATATATATATATATATATATATATATATATATATATATATATATATATATATATATATATATATATATATATATATATATATATATATATATATATATATGCCCACATTCGCACACACATACGTATATGCTTTCTTAGCAAATGTAAGGGCAGCCTTCAGGCACATGGATAAGGAAATGTTCAGAAATATTTATATAACCTATGTGAGGCCAATGCTTGAATATGCAACCCCCTTTTGGAATCCACGCTTGAAAAGCACGTACTTAAGCTGGAAAAGTTCAGAGACATGCCACGAAATTGGTGCTTGTAATACATAATCTCAGTTATGAGGAGAGGCTGAAGGAATTAGACTTACCATCAATTGAAGCTAGAAGAATGAGGGGTGGATATGCTGAAGGTTTTTAAATTCCATCATGTTTATGACAGACTGGATAGGGATCGATGTTTTGATATGGCTGGCAGTAGGACTAGAGGTCTTAGTTTTAAGATTCATTAGAAAACATCTTTGCAGGGTGTAAGGAAGTACTTCTTTAGTCTAAGGGTAGTTGATAATTGGAATTCGCTAAGCGAGGAGGTAGTTAATGCTAACTCAATCCATAGTTTTAAGGACGAGTATGATAAGTATTACTGAATACAAAATGGAACCGGCCAGGAGACGGGGAGTTACGAGCATGGGACTCTTTCCCGTAAGCAAAATTACATAATTACTCACACACACACACACACACACACACACACACACACACACACACACACACACACACACACACACACACACACACACACCGCACACGCACACACACTTAATAGCTGCCATACTGAGTTTTTAGAAATGTCTTTTTTTTTTCTTACTTATAATGTTTCTTCTTGATTAATTTTTCCGCTCCTTTTAATTTTATGTTATTGCATTTTTTTTCATTATATTTTCTAAGACTCGCTATTTTTTCTAATATCATTGCAAGAAATTTTGACATATTATTTGTATTATTTTATTTCCTGGCTTGAACTATCTATAACTTCTTGTGATTCGTCAGAGAATGTTGATAAATTATTATTATTATTATTATTATTATTATTATTATTATTATTATTATTATTATTATTACTATTATTATTATTATTATTATTGTTATTTTTATTATTATTATTATTATTATTATTATTATTATTACTAATGTTATTATTATTAATATTTATAATAATAATAATAATAATAATAATAATAATAATAATAATAATAATAATAATAATATTAATATAATAATTTATTATTATTATTATTATTGTTATTATTATTACTATTATTATTATCATCATTCTTATTTAAATCCTCATTTATGATAATTTCAATGCATTTTTGGAAGAAAGCTGCCAGTGTTTCATCCGAATATATATGTGAGAACAATGTAAACCTAGATTCAACTGTTGACTATAAAATTTGATAAAATTGGACTGTTTATGACACGGTACATTGTACACGGATTCGCCTATTGTAAAAATTAGTTTCGCGTATTGTGAAGCACTTTTTGGTGGTTTGATAGAACATCCAATTTTTTTTTATATACACAGACGATTGCTACTGGGTCACTGAACAAAAAAGAAAGAAAATACAATTCAAAAAGTGACTTTTTTTTTTTACTTTTTTAATAATCACTAAATTTTGCTGATACGACCTACGTTATGTATCGTAACAAATATGTCTAGATTGCTTGCGTGAAATAAAATCTAGAAACTGGTATTTAGAGCGAGAGAACTAGAACAGGCATGAAATTTAATACTACTTATACTACTGTTAATACTTATACTAGTAATGCAGATGCTGTGACTTATGGAAATAATAATAATAATAATAATAATAATAATAATAATAATAACAATAATAATGATAATGATAATGCTTAGCAAAATGTAAGTCCGACTAGAATGATCGGGCACCGGCGCTTTACTTCCGCTAGTGCAAAGGTCAAAGAACTTTTTGGGGATATTGACCAAAACTAGTTTGTTCAAAATTATATCAACCCCCACTTCAAACCAAACGAAAACAAGAAAATTACTCTAAAAATTGTTGCTAAAATTAGAGGACATTAATGCCGACCTCAGTCATTCAGCTGGTTCCGATGACAACCAAAAAAATTTTAGTTGCTATTTGAGCCTCCATGGCCCCACAAAAAGTGCAAATTTACTCGCCATAGCAAGGGTCTCTTCTCAGCCTTCTGGCGCTAGTACAGGTAGTTGCAGACATACCGAGTCAGTTGCTCAGTAGCCATCATGCCGTTAAGGGGTGGCTGCTCCTCTCGCTCCAGCCACGACTAGCTTACCGTCAAGTTATCGGTGAATTCTAATAGAAGAATAGACTGAGACAACTAAGTGATCTGTGATTGTGTATCGGGTATTTGAAAAGGTGGCGTTTTAGATTGAAACTACAGATTTGGGACTTAGATAATTTCGCATTTGTGGTTTGTGCAGAGATCAGCAAAATTATAATTTTTTCTTGAACATCAATCATTAATGATACAGTGGTACATATCTGCTGCTTAAAATTATGGAATAAGTGAAATGAAATATAAGAAATTGACATATAGACAAAAACCTCGTCAAGTTCTACTTTATGTGCATGCAGGGAGGCGGTACTTAAAGTTTCAAGTTCTTAATTCATAAATAAAATACATTATATAATATAAAGATATGCTCAGGTTTCATAGCAAGATGTGATCCAAGTATTAGAGAAGTATTGAATCGAAAGTGCAATAGTGAATATCCGTAAACACTGGTTTGCTTAATTTGTTAGGTGGTTTATTGTTTAAATTCATTGCACAATGAGTGATAAAGGGGAAACAAGTCGCAAAAGTGATCCAATGGGAAGGAGAGAAAGAAGAGACTCTCAAGACACTTCAAACATGAGTATGAGGGTTAATGTTATGTATAGGGGTATAGTCTATCGCGTAAGGGGTGTTAAGGTGTTATGTTCAGTTATCACAGCTGTTATATTACTCTTAGTTGCCATTGTTGGGCTTGGGGTATGGATGCTAGTCAGTGCCTATGCAGAAGAAAAGTCAGAACTCTATTCTGGAGAGATTAATAATACCAGTTTAGCATTGCCACAGGATATTGACGGTAGAGGAGTAGATGCGTCTACTGTCTTGAGCATTGACTTCAATGCCCCGAGTGTTACTCTTGATGAACTCTCAGTCCCTGCTAACATTCCCAGCGGACATTCTAGTGAAAATATACCATTTAGTGAAACCATTGGACATTTTCAAGGCATAACACCAGGGAAAGAAGTGAAAGCTTCATCAAGATCACCTGGCCCTGATCCCCCATTTGGTCTATTTAGTGGTTTCTTAGACATGGGTTTTGGGGCATCTCCGGAATCCATCACGCCACAGCCCACTACAACTGCCACAGTTGCTGGTGATTGGACTCCAGTCGTGAATGAAAAAGTATCAGACAGTATGGTTGAGTTTTCTGAAAACAGACCTGTGGTAATAGCATATCCAGGCAATTATTACAGTGATTATGAAGATGGACCCCTTGATGATTTTATTAGAGATAGTAATTATGCAGACTATCCTGATTATGTAGGAATACAGGATCAGAAGGGAGATAGCAGTCCGGTATCTAACTCTCCTTTGCCCGATTTACCAGATGATATACCACGTGATATTCCCCCTACACTCATGAGCGAAAAAATACCATTTCCATTCCCACCATCTCTTGCTACAGTCCCCACTCACTTGTGGCCGCAAGCATCTCGCCCGGGATGGAGACAAAATTATCAAAGACAAAGACCTGGACTTCGCCGTGTTAACCCAGTAATGCGCCAGGGACAGCAACCCTCTAACTCTGGAATCCAACGACTTCCTGGTTACCATAGACCGATGCCACCTTTTGATCAAGTACGTGATTATACATCACAAATCTCTGATGAACGGAACAGTGATCAGCAACAAAATGCGAGACCACAAGAAAGATTACCAACTCGGCAACCATCTACAGTTCGAGAAAGTCATACAGAGCCTTTTGAAGGTTCTGTGTCTCCTAGTACACAAAATTTCTCAATCTTGCAGCAGTATGGTATAAATGAGGGAGATATACTTCCACAAGGTATCACATTGCCTTCTGGGTTCACATTTCCTGGTGGTACACTAAATGGAAGACCAACAGAAACAAACTCAAAGAGACGGAGGCCATCATCTCCTAGTAGGTACTTGGAGGATATGATGTACTACTACAATAAACATGAAAGACCAAGAAATCCTTCAGCTACAGCAGCAACAAATCCTGGTAATCTGTATAGCCAGAGAAAGGGAGTACCATCACAAGATGGTGATCCAGATGATACTGGCTCAGTAAAATTAGAGAGAAGAGGGTCTAGTTCACAGCAGAAACCAGAAGACAGTGTTTTCAAACACTTTTGGGATGTTTATGATTCTCAAGGTAAACCTCCAGCCCACCATGAAGATAGAGGACCTGTTCCAGAGGACACTCAGACGTGGGATTCCCCTAGGCATCCACATATGTTTCCATATCCAAACATAAGGGGAGCACGTCCCAATGGACAAGGTTATCCAATAAGAATACGCCCAGATGCAGAGAGCCCAGACAGAATGCTCATCGTTGACCCAGGTAATATTCCTCACAGTCCGCATGAGAGACCTGTTCCTACACACCCTGAACAACAACAGCATTCATTTCTTGGACCTCTGCAGGACATATATCAGTACTCACAAAAGCTTGCTGCAACAATCCTCAATTTCCCTAGTAACCTGTTAACCCAAGTTGATGATGCTAGAGCTGAATATATGCAGAAAGAAGTAGAGCTTCTTGAAGATTACAACAAAGTTTTCCAGCAACCAGGCATTACTAGTAGTGATGTATTACCTGATATGTTTGATGATCGACCAGACAGAGATGAGCGGGTGATGCTCCTTGACACTGAAAGTATCAGATCTTTAGACCCATTCGAAATCTCATTGATAACGTGGACATTTATAGACTTTTGGGAATTCCTAATTGAAAAGGTGGGAACCCTCTCCAGAGACGATTTGCGGCAGTTGGAAATGAGACTGGAAAGATTGAGACAACAAAAAGATCACAGGATGGCCAAAAGTCTTATTACTGTCACAGTGGATCGTGTTTCTTCGAATTCTCCCAAAGACTCACCTGCTGTGGATGAGATTATACACAAGGCCGAAGAGTTACTGGAGACAGTACCCGATATCGGGGAAAATATAACTAAAATAATTCAAAACAAATCTGAGAATGGATCTTCCACAGAGTTTCAGGGCAGGATGTGGGATCCTTTAGGAATCTTTGACTCAGAGCAACGTGTAAGGTTTATGGAATATGCTGTAAAGATTATATTGAAGTTTGGACGTGTGTACCTCAGGAAAAAATATGCAGTGGATTGCTTAATGCTACTGTTTTGCAAGGACTTGAACACGAATTCAAGAAAAGAGGGTATGGATGGCATGGTGGCTAAAGTTAAAAGGTATGTTTTGCCTTAGAACATAATACCTTTTTTTTTTTTTAGTAATGTGCATGTTAACCTTGTTTATTGGGGATGGTCATGTCATGAGTATTACTTACTATTTCTTTACTGTTTTACATAGACTTATTTGATATATTTGTAAAAAAAAAAAAACGCTTACATATACAGATTGTTTAACGAATTTTTAAGTCATTCTAAGTTTAAATGTGACTAAAGGAATACATATTTTATGAAATACTGTTTTAAGTGTTTATAAAGTTAATTTGATCTTGTATTGGAGATCTTTGAGGTTCAAGTAATATGTCTTTGCTTAAGCCTCAGTTCTTGAAAGCAGTTGGTGTGTGTGTGTCTGTATATATGTTTGTATGTATCCTAATCAATGTTGAATATGGAGTATATAGACGCTGTTATGCATCAGAGAGAGTACCTGAGTGAGGTATACCTGTTTAACGATGTCTGAATAATAATAATGATAATAATGAAAATAAATAAAAAATCCATCTTTTTGCCATCTTAATGGACATGAAACCCAAGAAGCTGACTTCCGCCATGAATAAGAAATAGATAATATCATGAATTACTGGTAACTGGCTCTCGTTAACGAGTTTCAAGTAACGAAGTAACGGAAAATTTAGCGGTACAAGAACCGGGTTTGTCATTTAAAAAAAAAAATAGCCCTTCCTCACCTTGTGGCGTCTTATTTATACTGTTTACGTCCACTGAAATGTGTATATATAACATTTTGATACTTATAATATTTTATGATTAATCAGCCCCACAGCTGGCTGGAGACAATGTGGTTGGTAGGTTTATAGTGATGCTTAAAATAAGCCTATAAAATTTAGCTATTTGTAGAGATTATAGTAAGTTTATGTGTATGTATGTGTGTATTCTGATAGATGAAAATTATTTTTTCCTTAATTTTGTTTCTTTGTTTGTTTGTTTTTATAATAAGTTACCGGTTTCGTCACCCATCAAAGCACTCATCATACCATGATTTATTTACAATTTACTTGACAATTATTATATATTTTTCCATTGTAATTATAACAATTTAGAAAGCATGACAGAACACATCATAACTTCACAAACATCATCATTATTATTATTATTTGAGCATCCATTAAGTAGTTTGTGTTTTTTTTTTTTTTCATCTGCTGGTATTTTATGATGTTCCATGAAATTGCTTGTTCTACTTTTGTTACGAACATGATGATTCTTCCTTTTAATGGACCAGAGAACAAAATAGGCGTACTTTCTATTACATGTCAAAGTCCCTCATAGAAGAATATATGTCAATACTCCCATACATTTGTATATAATTGAAAGCTTAAAGTATGGGAGAAAGTTGCTACATGTTGAAAATCCAATTTAATTGCTATTCTACTGTGTTATTAGATACACTAGAAAGAAGCCCTCGTGTTATCAAGCATGCTGTATGCCTAACAGTGACTGTTAAAATATGTAAATAGCAAAGTAGTACATGTATTCTCCTCCTCCACCTCTCTTCTTCTTTTTCTTCTTTCCTCCTCCTCCTCCTCCTTCTCCTCCTCCTCCTCCTCCTCCTCCTCCTCCTCCTTCCCCATTCTCCTCCTTCTTCTTCTTCTTCTTCTTCTTCTTCTTCTTCTTTTTTACTTCTTCTTCTTCTTGCATTATGTACCATAGCATGCTATGTATCATCTGCATCAGCATGCACAGTCATACACCAAGGTAGATATTGAGGTCTGACACAGAATTCGTAAAACCTATATATATATAGCGAGAGAGAGGGGTCAGACAGATTCCCATCCGTTACCATAAAAACGGCATCGTTTTGGGAAAAAACAACAATTACTACAGACGAGGGGAGATAAAACATGGTGTGAAGTCACAACCGTCATGATGAATGGGGATGATGGAGGTAAGCTTCAAGATGTCTTATGGAGCCCTCCGAGTTTTTCTGTTTTCTGTTCTAATTCGTTTTTTTTTCCAGCTGCTGCTGTCAAGAATAAATAAGCAGAATTGGATTATTATTATGAAATAATAGACAGAAGAATAAATCACGTTTTTTAATAGATCTTCAATATATATGTGTTAACCATATGAGAGAGAGAGAGAGAGAGAGAGAGAGAGAGAGAGAGAGAGAGAGAGAGAGAGAGAGAGAGAGAGAGAGAGCAGTTATTCATCTCGCACTTAATCCTTGTTTATTTTTTTACTGCCAGTCTGCAGACAGAAGATGTTACAATTGAGGTCTTCCTCTCAGTTCTATCTTGAGTCTCCCCCCCCCCCTTCCTAACCGATCCGCATCAAGGCCTCTAGGTCACGTCAGTTCTATGATGATGCCATTTGGGAGAACGTTTCCTCTCTGTAAACAGCAACGTCGAGGCACCAAGCTCTAATAATACTCATGGTTAAAGAAAGACAAAATATCATTCTTAAAGTTTTGATTGTCAAGTAAGGCTTGAGGCAAAATGGAGACGAATGATAAAATCGCAAAAGAAAGGAAAAATAATAAAGAAATGATATTGCTCTAAAAATCTCAATTATTATCATTTACAAGACTAATTAATAATAGTAAAGTTGTAGTTCTCAGCAATACATAAACATGCTGTGTATCAATGAGCTGTTATTTAGATAGTTAAAAAAAAAATAAAACTTGAAAGTACGGCATATGAGATTGCACATTTCTTTACGTCTCAGGCAATTTAATTGCAATTGCATGTATTTAATTAAGAAGCATATGGTTATCTCTGTTCAGATTGATTTGATCATGTTTTCCTAGATGCACCCCTAATGTACACTTTTCATATCTATTCCAGGTGAGACTCTCCATCTCGTAATGTTCACAGAGCAGTTTGGTAAAGTAGCAATTAAAAACTTTTCTCTTGTTCTTTATGGGAAATTTACTCAAAGATAAAATGCATATCCCCATGAACAACAGTTCATGGAAGGGTTTACATTAACTTCTGGATTCCCATCGCTTTTTCTTTTCTTTTAGTTTTTATTTTTTTTTTCTTCAGCAGCCTAATACTCAGTTCTTGCAATATACCCAAAATTCTTCCATTTTATTTAGTCTCTTTCTCAAAATGATTCGTAACCCTTGCTAGAGCAGATCAGTGTACGAGTATGTTTCCAATGATTATGACTTGTCATTTGCTGTCCGAATGTGACCTCTCTATTGTGCTATGGAATATCCAATATGACCTTAATGAATACAGCTGAAGTAATGGAATATTGCCATACATTGCCTATATATTCCATTTAAGAATAGTACATATATTTTAAGAGAAAACTCGAATTCACATTCCATACTTTGGAATTCACTGGTGAATGTTAATTAGTAGCCTAATCTCTCCATGACAGCAAGACACGCAGTCTTTACGATAGGAAACTTTCCCCAAAGATAATTATAATATTCGTGTCGATTTTATTTCACTCTCACTTCTAGAAGTATGAGATGTTCTCTAATTAATTCCTAGTTTCCTTTTGGAGTCCAAAGTGTTTTCACTTAACCTAACCTGAAGTTATTCTGTTCTATACACCTTTATAGACTCAAGCCTGCTTCCGATACCTGATAAATTGGACACCTAAGAAAAATAGACCGATGCTACAGAGGTATATGGATTGCTCTTGACCCATTTGTTATTACCAGTGAAATGCACATACACACACACAAACACACACACACTCACATTTTGATACTAAAAGTCTACGTACATATACATGAATGTATGACTGAATTTACACCTAATCATACTTTTCCTACAAGTGTTATTGTTCTCTGACATTGAAATGAACTTTTGATGACCGACTTTCTAGTGATGATACATCGTCATCATTCTTCATGATTTGAATACAAGAGAAACTCAGTTCACCGAAATACAAACATGGCGTGCCACAAATCATAATGCTTGTCATGCTTCCTGCTATTGTTACATTGCTTGGCACCGAATCGAGTTCATAGTAAATTGCATCACCTCAGAACAGACGGTCAATGGAGCATTGTTAAGGCAAATGCATCTATATTTTAGCATGAAAAGCGCTTCCTTCCTCCTCTTATGTCATTGTCTATTCTGGTTTCAACTTTGCCTGTTTTTTACCCCTTTTTAAATGGAATGGCAAAATTCCCCATCACAGTTTGTTGAATAACCATTGTACAAAATGGAAATAAATGTTTGTTTGTTTGTTTGTTTGTTTATATCTGTGTCAAGTCTCAGTGCCGTACGTAGTTATAGGCCTTTCCATTATGTGTGTATATATATATATATATATATATATATATATATATATATATATATATATATATATATATATATATATATATATATATATATATATATATATATATTAATAACACTGATCTGTTACCATACAGTCTAAAATGGTAGGAAAGTGGCCATTAAAATAAGCAAAGAAAAAATATTTGAAGTACTCATTAATTTCGTGACCTTATCTGGCCACGGTATCCCTTGGTATTGTACTTTGAGAAGGTGGCCAGATAAGGTCACGAAATTAATAACTACTTCAATTATTTTTCTCGTTGTTTTCTTTAATGGGCATTTTTCTACCATATACCGTGTACATATATATATATATATATATATATATATATATATATATATATATATATATATATATATATATATATATATATATATATATATATATATCTTTTGGCTGTGTTCAGTTTTGACTGCCTGTCAGTAACAAATGACTGACATTTTTCCGTAAATAGGGAACGAAATCTAGTGTAGTATTATTAGACTGCACATGTAGGTTTGAACACTTTTACTGCTGTTCAATACACATTCAGTAAAACGAAAAAGAAATGCATTATTTGAAACCTCTATTCATTGTTATGCACATTGTAAAAAAAATGTGTATAATGTGTTAAAGAATGGAGGTAAAAAAAAATCTGTACACAGTATTAAGGAATGGAGGTAAAGCTGAGAGATCTGGTACTTTTTTTACACTCAAGTCAGATGACAAATCGTGAGAAAAATCACTGGATATTATCGGCGACGGACCAATCAGATCACGGATTTTCAGAATTATACTGAGTTACCAATTACTTGCATTAGTCATCGTATTTCTAAAACTCAAAACCTACCCATATATTATCGAGGCTTACAAGAGTCTCCGTGGAGAGAGTAATATCTCATAACTCAACACAAGTCAACCTACTTTCTCAAGTCTCAAAGAAACAGCCTCCTAGCTCTTTTAAGACTGCATAACATGGCTGCGCGACTTATCCCACGACATATCGGTAACTCTTCCAAAAATATATCGTCCATTTGCCTTTGGTCATGAGTTCAAGCCAAGCGTTACAGCAAAACGACACTTAACAGTGTGAGGCAAACCGCTGCTACCTGACCAAGAGCTATTGGACATAACCGACCAGCTGCAGAAATCCGTTAGCCACTTGCTTACAACGTTATTATTGGGTGGAGGCACGTTGTTGAGGACAATTTAGGATGTAGAATTGGCACCTCATTTTATTTGGGAATTAGAAATGAGATATTACTTGAAAATTTGATTGGGGAAGTCATGTTTTTTCTATTCTCATGATTTTAATTGCCAGCTCTTGTCGTTATTATTATTATTATTATTAGTAGTAGTAGTAGTAGTAGTAGTAGTAGTAGTAGTACTTGCGATGCTATATGCAAAAACTTATTCTAGCGATAAGATGTAAGCCGAAAGTTATTGAAATTAATAAACGAGGAGAGAGAGAGAGAGAGAGAGAGAGAGAGAGAGAGAGAGAGAGAGAGAGAGAGAGAGGAGAGAGAGAGGAGCTCGTGCTATACTGTAAAAGTAGTACACCAGTTATGCTCAAAGCGTAAAGAATCTTGTGTAATTGAAAATATTGCTATCAAAATATGAACAGACCTGATAAATTATATTTAATTGATGTTGATGCAACTTCTCTCATTTGCAGATGTTTGACATAGCGAGTCCACGTGCTCGCTAACGAGAGCAGTTTTGTTCAGCTGTTCTGACCTATACTTGGGTCTAATAAAGCAAATGGCAATTTAGAGTAGGTAATATAAATCAGCTGTTTTATTTTACCGTCGTCATGAAAGGAATATAGGAATTAGATAAACATAATTCACGCTATTAATGGGAATTAAGCAGACTATTGGAGTGAGTAGTTAAATGCTCTCATTTCTGATACGGTTAATTAGCTTGGAAACATTTTAACAAAATTCTTTCACTGCTATTCCATCAGCTTAATACTCTCTGAATCACAAGATATTTCTTGGAGGGTTCTCACATCTTTTGGGGGTGATTGTGTAAAATTTCGAATGACTATTAAATCAAGTCTTTATATCTGTAATTTTACGAGCATATTGTAAAGTTTACTATGAAGGATGACCTTCAAGAATCTTCAGTTTGCAGAAAAAGAAAAAAAATCGACTTAAATTTCATGCAGTCAGGTTCGTTGATCTAGCGGTCAGACCATAAATTCTTGCCAAGGTTTACAATGAGAAACAGGATTTGCATAGATGACTTGACACATATTCTCTAACACGGGGTTACACCATTTCCTGGAATCATTACTTTTGCTACCTGCACTGATGATGCCAGTGTCTTTATAAACAATACGAAGAGGCGTAATGTAGCACGGTAAAAGGGCAATCAGAGCGTGGAAAGATGCTATGAAATGGATTCACTGTTAAAGTTGGAACAGATATTTGTTTTAACGGCCGGAATGGAGTAATCCAGAGCATACGAAGACTTCTTAAGGTCTCTTCAATACAACATATTCCTTTGGTTTCAGTAATTGAATTCAGATGAATACTTGCAATTGGTAAACTTGCAGTGGTAAGACTTGTATTTGTTGTGCTGGAGAGAGTTGACAAGCCAGTGATATATTAAGATACTCTGTTTATTTTACTATCTATGTATATACATAAGCCATTTTTCCCCTTATAAGGGGAGTGGCTGAGTCAAGGCAAATTACTCTGACTCTTTGGGAAGAGAAAATACAGAGGAGGGGATTCCCAGTCACCTCACCCCGCCCCATTTAGTCGACTCTTACGACACGTAGGGGAACACGGAGGACGTATTCTAGCTCCCCTCCCTCCGTGTCAGAAGACATAAAATTTACTTTCTGTCATTCATGTTTATTACCTCAGAATTTAGACACATTATATTGATAATCTTATTCTGCAGTATATAACGTCATTAACTCATCTATCAACATTAATTGTCAAAAAAGTTGATCCTAATGGCAGTTGGCTTGCTGCGATCCTCACTGTTATTACTTTAAAGAAAGCCATAATAATGAATTTCCTCTGGATATTATATGTCATATGTGACGTATACCAAGAAAAAATTTGTTTGTAGATATTACTGATTTGTATTCTGGGCAATAATGATAATAATAATAATAATGATAATAATAATAATAATGATGATAATAATAATCATGATGGTGGTAGCAATGGTTGTGATAATAGTGATAATGGATTAATTGACGTAATTCTCTCTCACGTACATAATTTGAAGGGTGGAGAGGGGGAAAGGCTTTCAGTCTTTCTCTTTCTTTTCCTTCCAAATTTATCCTCCATTATATGGCACTGTGTTTATGTGTATGTATGTATGTATGTTCAGGTTTATATGTGTACGTATATGCAATTAAGTACATGCACTTTCCTCTGCTGTGTTACCCCCAGATGACAATGATGTGTATGAGTATGCATGGATGTGTCTTTATCTGTAGTAAGGACGAATAACTCCTTTTGCTGAAATGAATACCACAAACTCTCTCTCTCCTCTCTCTCTCTCTCTCTCTCTCTCTCTCTCTCTCTCTCTCTCTCTCTCCTCTCTCTCTCTCTCTCTCCTCTCTCTCTCTCTCTCTCTCCTCTCCTCTCCCCCCCCGATATGTATGGCTATGAAGCCCCAGTGGTGTTTCTATTGCTCATCTAATTAATGCATGCATATATATATATATATATATATATATATATATATATATATATATATATATATATATATATATATATGTGTGTGTGTGTGTGTATGTATGTGTGTGTATATATATATGTATGTACCTACTTATTATTCTAACCTGAAAATTGTTATTCTATATCTGCTTCAAATTGTCTGCAGTAGTACTGTTGAAAAGTGAATTGAAAATATTGTCACAATGATTACTCTTCAAGTACTCTTCAATTATTACACTATATTTTATTATTAATTACTTGCTATGATATTTTAAATTAATTGCAAATTCTATTAGTATGTTATTTATACATAACCACATAGATTGTAATGTTATCAACTGCAATATGACTGGGAGTGCCCATGTGCACATGTCCCCATGTACAGTTATCTGAATAAATAAAAAAAAATAAAAAAAACTGCTTCAAAAAAAAAAATGTATTCTGGGCAAATTGTGTTTGCAATTTGCACCATCAGCAGGTTACATTTGTAATGGATTTACGCATTTCTAATCTTGATAATTTCACCTAAGCTAAGTTTGTTATTTTATGAAAGTATATTCCTGGAATACTTCCTCCGTGTTCCCCTGCGTGTCGTAAAAGTCGACTGAATGGGGCGGAGCGAGAGAACTGGGAATCCCCTCCTGTATTTTCTTTCCACAAAAGTCAAAGTGTATTCTTTCACTCAGCCATCCCCCTTATAAGGGGAAATATGGCTTTGGTATATGGATGGATATTCCTGTAAGTATATTCCATATACAGTGGACCACATTAGCGAAGTCGGTTGAATGTTCAACTCGGAGTTGACAGACCCGCGATTGAACCGTGGGGTGAAAAGAAGGGCATCCAGCCCTAATTCCCCATCTGCAATCTGTTTGTGTCCGCCCCCATAAAGGGGACTGATAGTGCCATATAAAACGAGGTTTATATTATATATCTTTTAAGGGGGGTTTACACGGTCAAACAGTTCGTCGAACGCGGTTCGACAGACAAGTGTTTGAAGTGATGTTCGAACGTGTGAACGGGGTCGACACCCAAATACCCCGTTCACACGTTAGAACATCACTTCAAACACTTGTCTGTCGAACCGCGTTCGACGAACCGTTTGACCGTGTAAACCCCCCATTACAGTTAGAACAATCTTGGTTGCATGACCGGAAGTGGGTGGATAGGAAATTGGCTGTTCTAACGAGCTTCAAGTCATTTACGAATCGTAATTTACACTAGAAATTAATACCATGATTAAAATATAAAGTGTCTAGCAATGCAAGTGTTTTTATCGTTCAATTTTTATAGCACCTTGATTTTGAAGAGTAACACTTTGTGCGCATTTACGGAGAGAGAGAGAGAGAGAAAGAGAGAGAGAGAGAGAGAGAGAGAGAGAGAGAGAGAGAGAGTAAAATGGAAAACCAAAATATTCACATCATTATCGTAAAGGTAACATTAGGTAACACTCTTGCAAAGTGCTTTCTTGTGTGGTTTAACTGAATTTGTTTTAAAGAAGTGCTTGCTTGCATGCTGTTGCTTGAGGCTTATATGGTCATTTTTCGAGCCAGCGATTTGGATGCATGTTATTGTCAATAATGTAGAGAATACCAATTTTTGTTTTATTTCATGCATAAAGTGGATATATATATATATATATATATATATATATATATATATATATATATATATATATATATATATATATATATATATGTGTGTGTGTGTGTGTGTGTGTGTGTGTGTGTGTGTGTGTGTGTGTGTGTGTGTGTGTGTGTGTGTGTGTATTATCTATCT
The DNA here is from genome assembly GCA_037179515.1 of Halocaridina rubra. Classification (NCBI taxonomy): domain Eukaryota; kingdom Metazoa; phylum Arthropoda; class Malacostraca; order Decapoda; family Atyidae; genus Halocaridina; species Halocaridina rubra. Next base: position 113,889 of record JAXCGZ010015179.1, on the reverse strand, counting down.
ATCTACCTTGGCTGTCTCCCCCAATAGAGGGGTAGCCAACATAAAAAAAAGAAACAATAAGGGGATTACTTTGCTTTATGGGCAATGACGAGGGAGCTAGCGACCGTTCAGATGGCACTGCTGGAGTGCCACAGCCCATCCTCCTTGCTAAAGACGCCGTTTTTCAAATAAAGCAATTATTAGTAGTGACAAATATTCCGAAATAAATAACAGCATTTTAATCTCGACTTCATTCAAAATATATTTTATCATAAATTTATTTACAGCACCTTCGTACTGTATGAACAAACTGTGCCATATGCAACTGAACTGACTATATATTAGTGCCATCTTTTCCCATTACCATTACAGTGCCTGTATATATACGCCGTTAACAAGTGGCTGTAGACATTCCTAAAGTCATGTTTTTTTTTTCTAGCAAAAACATCATGCTAATGCCATTTCCCTATACTTGTGTCTGGCTACTATCTCAATTTTTTTTAATTTTTTTTTTTACTCTTCCGCTACCTTCCTCTCTTCCTTCTTTCTCATCCACCACCTGGCAGAAAGTACTCCCGTTTGCTCTTTTTTTGTATTTTCTTTTATTTTGAATAACAACCGTTAGTGGTAGACGGTCTACCTTCAATGTTGTGATTGTTCCCATCAAAGCGACTAACAGTGGCTTTTTTATTAGAGGTGGCCTCATCACCACAAAACCTCTTCACATCACCACATAGCACATCACATGGAATGTATTATACCATCAAGGTGTAATGGCTGCATGGACTCGCTTTGAATGTTTACGTCCGCTTTCAAATTTGTTGAGTAATCATGCTTAAATTTGACGTCAGAGTAACAATTATTCAAGGTTGTCATTTATTGCACTCATACGTCGTGGAAAGTCCCATTAATTTCGCATAACACCCAATGTAGTATCACACTTTCAAACTGAATTTAATTTTCAAAAAACATTATTTCCATTTTGAAAATGGTTATTTTGTTACAATACTTAGAAATGCCGTTACAAGTTTTCATTGATAAGATATTCTTATTGACTTATTGATATTGGAAGTCTGTGTAGTAAGTGACTGAAATTTGGTGATAATTTGAAATTCATTAGCAATTAAAAAACAAATAAAAAAAAAATATTACCCTCTTGATCCCTATGACTACGTAACTCTCCTTTTGCCAAACATTTAAGGATTATTTGACATAATTACCAAGCTTGGGACAGGGGGTCGCGGTAGCATAGTGGTAGAGCTCACGAATCGACAAGCGACTAACACGGGTTCAGTCCCACCGCTGAGCGTTAAGAAGGACACCCAACCATAATCCCTCTGTTCCAAAATGTCAGTGTCCACCCCTATTCAAATGGGGACGAATTATGATAGTAAACGGTACTAACTTTGGGACAGCCAGAATATAATATTCATTTTAACCTTTCTGCTCAAGGAAAGCTGAAGGCTGCTTCAAGGTAAATCCAGAACTGTTAACGTACGGACAGTGTGTCCCAGGGCAATCTGTCGTTCTAGATTTGAGGTTCCAAACCTTATCCTCGGGTGGAAGTAAGTTCAGTAGGCCAATGAGGTAAAGGTTACAGCGAATACTTGACGGAATATTATGCATTTCGAATACATTTCACCTCTTTAATGAGAATTTACTTTAATATATGACATTAAAATGTGATGTACTTGAATCTGGTGTTCTCTGCATATCAAAATTCACTTTATATCACATAAGAAGCGTGGTTCTCCCAAGAAGAGATTATTTAGTTGAGCAACATGGAGCCTGAGACCACTTCCCCACACTCCATTTATTGTCCTGAGGCGTCGCGTAGCGGTTTAACCGTTTTGTTGGCATGGTCAAGCGTGAAGCTGAAACTACTATGTTCATTCTTTTTGAGGGAGGGGGGGGGTTATAATACTTCCTCCGTGTTCCCCTGCGTGTCGTAAGAGTTTGCTAAATGGGGTGGGGCGAGGGGATTGGGAATCCCCTCGTCTGTGTTTTCTGTTCCCAAAGAGTCAGAGTATTTTGCCTTGACTCAGCCACTTCCCTTATAAGGGGAAAATGGATCCTGTATATAGATAGATATTTTCCCCTTTTAATGGTCTCCTAATCGAAAGGATTTTTTTCCCGTTATGTGTGTGCATTTATTAGTTATAAATAGTTATTATAACAACCGTTAGGTTTTAATTGGACAAATCCACAATGGAAACCAGTGTAATTCTTTGAAAAAACATAACAGGTGAACATAAACTAACCTGTTGCCAGCATCAGGCATATGGCCTCACTCATGAATGCCAAGCTAGTAAGTGTAAATTCCATATTATCATAACTGTTTTAAATAGAAAATATAATTACTCGTTTTTTTTATATTTTTACTAATCGCTGAGTAAGATCAAATGCGTTGTTTATCATTTTTATTATCGACCAAATTATTAAGCTTTACGAATATGTAACTGCTATTTAAAACTTCCGCTACTGAATCAACTGCTTAATGCGGTGTATTCCTAGCGGTCTTCCAAAACATCCACCGCAAAGCGGAGAATCCCTGTTAATTATTCTTTCGTATGGAGGAACTCACGTCTGCTTGATAATTATTGGTACTTTTGTAGCACATAATTAGTATGCTAAGGTATGCGGTCGAGGAAAGTGATTATACGTTTGTAATTAAAGAAATTACTGTACAGCGCAACATATATCTGGTCAGCCGGAAACTGTAAACTGGCCCGCATGCTGGAGTAGCTTCATCTGGTACTGCCACCTCGTAAATAATTATATTTCAGAAGTGGACGAAATTTTGGGGCTAGGCTTGGAGATAAAAATGTTTCCCTTATGGAAGCCTGATCTCGTCGAAATGCCGTTTTAGAAGAGACACATTTAATGGTGTACTCGAGAAGTTTATTGAGTTAATAGGCTAAGACAAAGAATCTTCCCACCCTCTCTTATTTTCATATCCCCAACTAGCTTCAATATCTTCTAAGGTTTACATAGGAGTCAAACCAGTATGGTGTCTTTATGAAGAATTCGTATCTATCAAATGTATTGGTTAAAAGATAATAGTCACTCATTTCCAGTGTTTAGCTTTTAAGAGCATGACCTAAGCGAGATTTTTAGAGCATGACCTGACATAAGTTTCACATAGCTAGTATTTTTTGGAAGATGTATTTTTATATGAATATTTGACTAATCCAACGGATTTAAGATTCTCGTATTCCTTAGAGCTGCGGGACGTGTATATTCGCTTTAGTGAAGGCCAAGAGTAGTGTTGCACCATTAAGAATATTCATTCCGTGATGTGCTATGAAGTTGTTTGGTTCTTTCAGACGGGGAACTTTACTACCCTCTCCTTGAGTGCATGTAGAAACTGTAAATATATACGAGAATGTAATAATGTAATTGTATGCGGTTTTTTTTTTTTTCATAGCAAAATCGGAGGCTAATGTTTGCTATTACTTGGGTATTATTAAAGCCAAAAACCCTAAAAAGGATTTGAATTAAATTTTATGTTCACATCTACTAGATGTTATATATATATATATATATATATATATATATATATATATATATATATATATATATATATATATATATATATATATATATATATATATATATCCAGGAGCCATATTCTCTCTCATAAGGGGGTGCCTGAGTCATATATATATATATATATATATATATATATATATATATATATATATATATATAGTATATATAATATATATAATATATATATATATATATATATATATATATATATATATATATATATATATATATATATATATATATATATATATATATATATATATATATATATATAAATCGGTCAAGCACGCCTACAAGAAAACATCATATATTTTGCTGTTTGACTTGCTTGCGTCATCAAAAGATATAATGTTTTTCTTTGTCTTTTAAAATAGACAAAATTCACTGTCATTTACTCTTCCATCTGTTTTATACAGGGTCCTCTCCCTAGCTCACCAGCCACAACCCCCCACCCCTCAACGCCATCTCTTGGATCTCCCTCCTCACACTTGTCTTCCAAAATCTCGTAATTCAATAATGTTCCGTTCCTCCGTTCCGCATGTCCGCATCAGCACTAATTATTTCCCACAGTTTCTTCTGTATACTGCCGTGGCAGTCGTATTTTTCCTCCTCCTCCTCTTCTAGTTTTCCCACAGTTTTTCTGAGTCTTCTTCTTCTTCTTTTCCTCCTCCTTCTTCTTTTCCTCCTCCTTCTTTTCCGCCTCCTTCTTCTTTTCCTCCTTCTTTTCCTCCTCCTCCTCCTCCTTCTTCTTCTTCTTATCTGGTGGATGTGGCTGTCATGGACCAATAAAATTGTTGTAATTCAATTAAAATGTCTGAAAAACAGAGAGCTGGAATTTACTCTTTCTGATATTATCAGAAAAAATTCAGTCGAACAGAAAATATAATTAAAGCTTTATTGAAAATGCGTTTAAGTTATCATTGTTTTTAAGTATTGACTTCTCGCAAAAAGTCCCGGTTTTTTGCTTTGAGGCAGCCACCCCCTTGAGAGGGGGAATATGGCTCTTTTATATAGATAAAAACATGCCGTGCATATAACTGATCTATCGGCTATTTTCTGAAAACGTTTCGTTATCTATCGATATTATTCTGTATTCTAATGTCGGTTAAGCTCTAATTTTCCATTTGATGATCGTATAATTGCATTTCGTTTCGTTCAAGTTTATGTTTTTTTCTTTAGCTATCGGCAGTTTTATTCTATTTCAGTATCTTCTCATTGTCATCTTCAAGCCTTCCTGTCGGCATGTGATATGCTATAATTATTATTATTAGTAGTAGTAGTAGTAGTAGTAGTAGTAGTAGTCTATCAGGAAAGGCTATCTTGGCTAAGTTTGAGCAGGTCCTGCTACTTCGATTCTTTTGTTACAGTTTGCTGTTGAGTGATGTAAGGTGTTGTTAGAAAAATTTATACTGACTCATAACATGCAATTAGTCGGTCTGAAGTGCATTGTTAATCTGCCTACCTTATTATAAGTTCTTTTCAGGCTAAACATACATTCAGTATTCACGTCTAATCATTATACTGCTCATAAGAAAATACGCTGAGAAATACGCTTTTTTAACGTTATATGTACAGGTGTATTTCCATACCATGTTACTCTATTTGCTTAGGAAATTCTAATCGGTCTGAAAAATAAACTCTTAGACTAACTCTTCCAAGTCCGTGTGTGTAAATTATAACGCTATCGACTGTTAATTGCTCTTATAGGCCCAAGAATATGGTCAATATCAACTACTAAGCTTTATACTGCACTTGGGAGACTACAGTTGAACATACACGTTATGTATACAGGAGTATTTCCTTACCATTATACTTTGCTTGCCTCCCAAATACTGCGAATCTTAAAGAAAAAAAAATGTTCTTCAGACTTCGACAAACATTCTAAATTACGTGTGAAGATGATAGTGACTGAGATTACGATTTTTATCTGTTCTTGTAGCCTAAACATATATTCAGTTTAAACTTCTATCATTATTATACAACATATAAGAGACTACACTCAAAAATACTTATTACATGTATAAGAGTACACCATACCATGATACTTTGCTTACCTATCAAATAATAAATGTTTGAAATATAAACACTCGAACAAACACTTTCAAGATCAACGTCACGTTTTAACGCTTGTATAAATATGCATAAATCAACCCCGTTCTGTTTATTTGAAACAACATCTGCTCTTCAACTAACGGTTTTTGTATATCCGAGATTCCATTTCTTTTTTGTATTCTTACGTTTGTACTATCAATATTTACATTGCATACCTTGCGGAAGTCCGTTTCGTTCATGGGGATATTCCTTCCGTCTATTTTATTCGCTCTTTTATACGCTCTTTTGTTCGCTGTTTCGTTATTTTATTCGCTCTTTTATTCGCTCTTTCGTTCATTTCTTCGCTGTTTTTTTTTTCTTTTTTTTTAGCCTTTTCACCGGCTTGCAAATATGTACTTCTCGACTGATTATACGTATTTGTTTTGTAATGAGTGTAATTTTTTTTTATTTACTTTGCGTATTTGTTTTTCTTTTTCAATTTTATATTCTCTTTCCCATGGACTTGACAAAGTTTGCTTAATTTTCAGTTTAGTGTGTCTTTGGGGTTGTAAATTACTTTATTTGTGTGTGAGAGAGAGAGAGAGAGAGAGAGAGAGAGAGAGAGAGAGAGAGAGAGAGAGAGAGAGAGAGAGAGAGAGAGAGAGAGAGAGAGAAATTACTAAAAACAGACAAGCTGATGTAACGAGGGTCATAGTCATCTTATGAAATAAATTTTGTGTAAATTGAAAATTTCTTCTCAAAATCAAAACTGAAGTTTTATCTATTGCAAAAAGCTTCAGCCCGCAATGGCAACCGATGTGCAAGAATATGATTATTATTACTAATATTATTATTATTATTATTATTATTATTATTATTAGTAGTAGTAGTAGTAGTAGTAGTAGTAGTAGTAGTAGTAGTAGTAGTAGTAGTAGTAGTAGTTCCTTTAAATAGAATTAACCTCTCAGATGTGTTCCATGGCAGTCGACGTATAATACTGTTTCTCAGTTAATCAGTGCCACGAATTAACTCTATTGTCAAGAGTACCTAGTTGAAAACCCTTCCGGCTATTATTCCGAGTAACGGTAGTTAACCTTCGGGGTTAGTAGTGGACGCGGTTACTTAGGACCAACCTATCTAGGGTGCTACGTTTTTCCCATACATACTTCCCGGCCATTGAAATAATAATAATAAAAAAGTAAATGAAGAAAGACCTATTGTAGCTCTTCTCGCTGGTTGACTCTGAAATGTGTTTCTTGGCTAGTTTTTAGCTTTTCGTGTTTCTTTAAAGGATTCCACCGTTAATAGATTTTTTCTTGGGCTTTTTCAACATCGTAGCAATATTTTTCCTTGTAGTCGACCTAAGACCCTAAGCCTTATCTAGAAATATGTATTAGAGTATGCAAATGTTTCTAACTTGTCGAAATTTTGGCTGTTTGGATAACTAGACATAAAAGCAGATATTTCAAAATCATTCATGAAAAAAACAACCACATTCTTTGAAGAGCTACATCCTATATACCGTGATGTAGCGTTGTGTGATACACAAATTATGAGCTGTAAAGATTTCCGAATATTTATAGTAATATTTTGATGCATATTTAAGTGTGTGTATGTGTGTGTGTGTGTGTGTGCTTGTGTGTGCGTTTTTGTGTATGTGTGGCAAACACATTTTTTAGAGTAAAAACCATGTTCACTTGCAAAGCAATATCTTTTATATCTTGAGCGTGTGGACAATAACTTTTTTACTTCATAAATAATAAAGCATACAAATACATTCTCATAGCTACAACTTGATGCTATTCTTTACATGTTTCTCTATTAAATTTATAGTTTCCTGGAAAATGACCAAATTATTCCTCTTAAAACAGTCACATTGCACTTCATAGCTTGGGAATACGTGTTCTTTATATATATATATATATATATATATATATATATATATATATATATATATATATATATATATATATATATATATATATATATATATATATATATATATATATATATATACATATATATATATATATATATATATATATATATATATATATATATATATATATATCCATATATATATATATATGCCTTTTCCCCATATATATATATATATATATATATATATATATATATATATATATATATATATATATATATATATATATATATATATGCCTTTTCCTCAACCACTCCTCTCAGCTTCTCAAGGAGCTGAGAGGAGTGATTGAAGTATGTATGGATCATGGTGAATGAGTGTTTCTTGGCTTGGCCACCCCCCTTACAAGGGGGAAAAGGCATGTGTATATGTATGTATAAAAAACAAAACAAAACAAAAAACTCATATAACCACATGGTAAAGCCAAGCTTCTCATATTTCCTGATTATATGTGTAGACACCTGTAAAACAATGGTAAGTATCCCTTTTAACATGTTCAGCATGCATATCTCTGTAAAATCCCGTTGTACCGTTTAATGAGGAAGTCTCGTATGCACGTGGCTTCCGATTCGCAATTAATCTTCTTTTGTTGTATGTCAGATGTTGACTGACAGTTGGGTGCATAAAGCTGAACACTATTTCTTAGTTTATTTTTTCTTCTTCTTCCGCAGTGTTGGTCTGAAGGTCCTGACGGAGCCAAAGGATCGCCAGATGGACACCATTGGCGAAGTGTGGCGAGCTCTCACTGCCTGGGAAACCCTTCATTGTGAATCTATGTTCCCAAGGTAAGACACTTTATTTCAGCATTTGAAAGAGATCACCGTAGCTCAAGCGGTAGCGTCCGCGACTCTGAGGCGTCAGGTCGAGGGTTCGCGCCCAGTCACGGTCTGAGGTTAGCAGGGGCATGTGCACTCAGGGTAATGATTACAGCTGCCAAAACAAGTCCTTCGCAAGAAGACAACCGTCCTAGCCCTTGGTAGAAAAGGGAGTCCGTGACGTAAAACCGGAACTAAGAGCTCTGATTATCCTTAAAACTCTTGGTTCTTGAAACGAAAATAAACAAACCAAACCAAACCCAACCCAACCCAACCCAATCCAATTCAATCCAATCCAATCCAATCCAATCCAACCCAACCCATCTCAACCCAACCTAATCCAATCTAACCTCACCGAACCTAACATATTATAGGGTTATTTAACTTTATGTTGGGTTTTGGGGGTTATTTATCTCTACAGGATCCTAATACACATTATTTTTTTTTCAGTTTAAAGAGATCTAAGCATGTACTTCAGGGAGTTTAGACTCTTAAAATGCAGAGCTAGCTTCGCCTTGTCTCTTAAGTTTACTGTTTTTTTACAAGTTTTGAAAAACCTTTTTTTTCAGGAACTTTGCATCCCGAAATATAGAGTCAAGAATTTGCTGTCTCCTTAGGTTTAATGCCATTTTTATGGTTTTAAGACAACTTTCCTCATTAAGTTTAGAACCTAATATTTCGAGTAGAGAATTTTCCTTACTTTTTAAAGTTTAATGTTTGTCATAATAAATAGAGTGCTTTTTATCAGAGAGTTGTCATAGTATATGGAAAGGTTTTCCTCAGAGTTTAATCCTTGTTATTTAGAAGAAGAATTTGTCAGGCTTATTTAAGTTTCCCTTGAAGAGGGTTCGAGAATATTATTTATTTATTTATTTATTTTAGAAAGATTAAACCATTTAAAGAAGGTTATTTGCCGCACATGAAATTAGTTTACAGCTTGATATATCACCAAGAAAGGACCACCTTAGGAAGTCTAAATATGAATTCATATGACTTAAGTTAGTTTTAATGTTTGTAATATAATTTAAAACGTAATATCTTAAGTTTAAATCATTTTACATTTAGATTTGTCGCAAGCACTTTGTTTACAGCTGGTAATATTATTTTAAAAGTAATATTTCAGAAAGTATATCCCATTTAAAACAATTCCTACCTATGTGAATGTAGTACTCGTAACATTATAAGATTAGGGGAATTGTATTACATATATTTAGGTGTTGAAATATTCATCGTAAATTGGAATTTCATTGTAATGAGCTTCCCCGTACCCTTTTTTTTCATCAATTTCAAATTTTAAATACAGTAAAAAATAAAAATAAAAAAAAATTCCTGATAACTTCACAAGAGAATATTTTAATATCATTATAAAAGCGAAGGTTTATGAACATCAGTTATGAAAAATTTGCTTTATCATGATTGCCTTATACAAAAACTTTGTCAACTCATTTTTTTTTTATTCTTTGGGACTATACAACGATGTCTCACATTTCTTAGGAATTGTCATATTACATCGTCTAATGCAGTTATTCATATGAAATTTGAAAGGTGACATCCTGAAGTAAAGTGTAATAAAAAGGAAAAAATTTTCACTTAGTGTTAAGTATTCAAAGACAATATTTTTAATCAAAGGAGGCGAAACCTCGTAACTTGATGAATCATCTTTCAAGAGTCGATTAAATATAAAATAAGCAATGAGAAATGTCAACTTAAAAAACAACAGTTTATAATATTCCTACGTCTTTTGTTTCCAGGATATATAGTGAATAAAGGTAGATCATAAAAAAAAAGTTAAATCAGTATATAAACTAATACATGACTTGTGAGGTAGTGATAATATTAAGTAAAATTATCACTTCCCAGTAAACTAGCTTGAATATATATATATATATATATATATATATATATATATATATATATATATATATATATATATATATATATATATATATATATATATATATATATATATATATATATATATATATATATATATATATATATATATATATATATATAATTATTTTATTTATTTATTTATTTTTTTATTTTTTATTTTTTTAGCGAGTGGGACTTAGCTGTAAAACAGTTTTCAGGATTCGCGATCACATGCAAATGTCACTATAGTGTTATATCCTCTTAATAAGTTCACATGTGGTACCAAAAATGAAGTATTAATTAAAAATAGAAAAATAAAAGTAAATATGAAAATGAAAACAGTAGTAACTATTAAAATAAAGAATATATAGAAAATAAAAAACAAAAAACTAAAAATAACATGAAAGATTAAAAAATAAATTACAATTTTTGTTCATGTCATTTCAGGTGTGATGGCCCCAAGGCACTCGAGATCGTTAACGAAGTGGCCCTTGGAAGCGGCCGCAAGTGAAAAGGCTGATCTGAAGTCTAGGACTTCCTCTGTTACTAAAGGATACTCAAGGGATTATTATTATTATTAGTGTATTGATCCTTTAAGCAGGAATCGACCCTAGACTTTGTGGGTTTTTGAATATTTTGATCTTAAATTTTTTTTCAACAGTGAAGATTCTTTCTTATGAGGGAACCGCCAGGGCGATTTCTTCATGTAATATATACTCTTCAGATGATATATATACCCAGTACAAGTATACCAACTATATGTTTACATATACCTTTATAAGTAATATGTGAGACTAAGTATTAAAGTATCAATAACTCATTTTTTCCTAAAGCTTTATAGGACACTTTCACTCATGTGAGGTGTTGTGCCTGAACATGTTCTTAGATTGAATTCTTCAATGGTACAGTGAAAGTACTTCTGAGTACCTAAATTGTGTATATTTGAAAACTCCGATATACTTATCGTATATCTTCGTTTTCAATATCAAACACTACCAAATGACTGCTGGGGAAACTACAAAAATTACCAGAACAGACAATGACTTAATCATCGTCTTGTATATATAAACTCTATTTCTTATCCCAGCCAGTATTGTTAGAATCCCTTTTGTAGTAATTTTCAGCACTCATTCACTGTATAGCAAGACCTGTCCTACCTAAACATGAGAATATTTATTGACTTTCACATTAGATAGCTTTTCATACAGTTATGTGAAAGTCTGTTCATCCATTTCGACTTGGGGACTTGACTTACTTTATGCTCATACTGTAGTTTCCCTTGGGTAATGAGACTTTGTATTCAGTATTTCATGACTTTTTATGTGTCTGGAACAAACTAGGAATGCCTTTGTTTGTATAGATCTCTAAAAAAAAAAAATTATGTCATCTTGTTATTTATCTAGGACACCATTGTTATGACTTCTTTTTTATATATTGTGTTAAGTTTTTATTTATTTCCCAGTGCTATTTATTTGTTGTTACATATTATGTTGTTAAAAATATGTTACTGTTCGTGATGTTGAAGATCGCAAATATAAGTTAACCTTTTTAGTATGTCTTGGTTTCATTATCCTCACACTTCAAAAAACGTGAACAGCTGTTCTTAGTCCTCTTCATATTGTTTAGGCATGTCATGCTTCTGTGCCAGCATGCAAATAACGGTGAGTGCAACCAACAAAGCTAACCTTGAGGGTCATATGCATGAGCGATATAAAAGTACTGTATAAAAATGGAATTATAGAGAAATGCGTATTAAAAACGGTATTTCTACAGGCATCTGTAATGTGTTTAAGATAAGCAGTTTGAGATAGGAAAGGTTCAAAAGAATGGATTTGTCCAAGAACACTGAATTCTGAGGGTGAGAAGCTGAGCCAAAAGTTTCCTTTAGTCCTGGTGTTAAATACTTTATTGTAAGATCCACTACTACTAAAACTTTTATCTTGTGTAACTTGAGTCTTTATCATATAGGATATGAATTAGTCTTAGGAGTATAATAAAAGTTGCCCTCGAAAAGTACTTGCCGGAAACCTGAACCTCATCAAATGAGCAATGAGCTAAAAAATATATAGACCGAAAAAAATTTACTTTACTGTTGGTTGCAATTTACCGGAAAGCTAAGCAGTGCAGTGATACCTGCATTAGCAGTAAGCTTAAATCATAATAAAAATTCTTAACAGTTAAATTGTAAAGCCAAAAAATAATCTAAATCAAGATGTCATTAAACAAAAAGATTGTTTACTTGACATGTAACTCTTGCCACACAGATTATTATATATATGGAAAAATCAGAGAAGCATGTAATGGGATCTCCAACCACTTCCTTAAATTACTTGTATAGGATGAATAAAACAATACATATAAAATTACAAATATGTTTTCAAAATCTATTAAAAATACAGTAAAAACAGTATCAACATTTCTTTTAATATATACTTATAGTTTTGACTATAGAAAGCATATGTTAGCAGCTACAGGTAGGTAAAAATATAATTAAATAAAGATATACCTGAAATATAATCCTAATTACATGAGAGGAAACTATTTTGCTATAAATTTCCTTCATTTTGCCTTTCGACAATATCCTTTCTGACGAATATAAAATCGTCACCCAACGTAGAATCGAGGGCGTAGCCTTTTTCTTTTAGGTAAGTTATAAGGGCTTGACCCCCTTCAGGTACATGTTTGTATTCAACGCACACTACGCGAATGATCACCTTCTCCCAAGGTATGGTCTTCAACACCTGAAACAACAATTAGATTGTGCATTAGGAAATTTGGAGCTCATATTTATGATTAATTGCTTAAAACAGACATAGAGCAGAAGAAACAAACGTATATTTGCAAGAAACACAAGTTACTTTGTTTTACAGAGAAAAATAACTCAGCAATTCGAGTCGCTAATTGAAATATTCAGAACATAATATTAGGGACTTTTTTTATAATAACTTCTAAATACGAACTAGGAGCTGATAAAAATATATTGCAAAGTACAAACTTCAGTTTGTCTTTGAAAGAAAATTACAAAACTAAGTGACGTTTTCAGACAAGAGAATGATGGAAGTATTACGTCACACGTAAACAAAACATGGCGTCGGGAGTACAGCACGACTTTTTCTTGTCTTGTATCAGAGATTACTGCTCGATTTAGTGAGTAAACAAGACTTACATTTGTACATAATTCATTCATGCTATCCTGCCAAGTATTTCTACCATAAATATACTCATCATAGAGATCCTATACATCTGCATAGCAACTTTTAGAAAAAGCTGACGAGTTTTGCCCGCCATTTCGTGTGTTGATAGAAATCAGCTGTTTTCGTGTCAATCAAGTCCACATGTTTGTGAGACCGTAAATCCAAATTTGGGGTATGATTACTTTCCATACAAGCCCCTGAAGGCATGAACGGATTATTTTTACAAAATCAAACACCTTAAGAAATACACGAAGCAATTGTTTCATAAATATATATCTCCGTAACAAGGAGGCCATGATTAGCTCTGAGCTAGACCATTAGAGTCAGGAAGTGAGGAGCCTACGCGCGAGGAATAAATCTTTCCGCGGAGCGTTTGGATCGGTGGCTATCCTTAATTCCAAGCTCTATCCTTCCCGTGTCCACACCAATTCAAATGGGGACTAACTGATGCAAGACAGCCCCCCCAAAAAAAAAATATAGGTATACTAGAGGAACCATTTTTATTTAACTTGTACTGCATTTAACCGTTTACGATTTCGCAAGAGAGTTCACTCAAAGCTACAAAAAAAAATATAAGTATATTAACATATCTATTTTAAACGATTTTCCTATTAACCTAGGTCACGATTTCATTATCGTTACTATAACTGCGTTTGTACCCAATATCATCTCCAAAATGTTGTGCTCAAAGTTTAAACCTGTATATATTTCCATATAAATAAAAGATAGCTTAAAAAATAAGTAAATGAAAAAAAAATGGATTTCATAAACGCATCTGACGCGGTTCTGCGTATGGCTAGGATCCCGTACGGGATCCTAGCCATATACAGAACCGCGTCAGTTGCGTTTATGAAATCCATTTGTGTGTGTCTAGCTAACTAACAATATTGTATCCTAGGTTTACACTGTTTAAGAAATCGGGCCATTATCAGTAGGTGATCTGGAGTCCTGACAAGTGACTCATTTCCATCGTGAATCAAAGCTTAAGCAATATCAACAACTAATTGTGACTGGAGGAAAGTAGTGATTAGTGTTTGAATCGGAAACTAATATTTTCAGTGGTCGTTTTTCGATTCGGAAAGGCTTCTAGATTAGTTTAGACTCTATTCTGCATATAAATGAACATTTGCTAGTGTGACCGGTTTTAAGTCACGGACTCCCTTCTCTACTAAGAGCTAGGACGATGTCTTCTTGCAAAGTACTTTTGTTTTGGCCAGTTCGACCGTTACCCTGAGTGAATGCCCTTACTTACCTCAGACATTGGAGGGCCGCGAACCCATGACCTGAGAAATCAAAATCGCGAGTGCTACCACTCGCCAACGGCGGCCACGCATATAAATACTGCATAGATGCGTGTTAATTCACGTTAAGGCTATGTATATAAAAATTGTGTTGTTTCACTGATGGGCTTCCTTATATATATATATAAATATATATATATATATATATATATATATATATATATATATATATATATATATATATATATATATATATATATATATATATATATATATATATATATACACCGGTATTTTATATCGTAAATGTGTGTACTCACACACACACACATGCACATATTGTACGAACCTGTAACTCTGCTCCTTCGACGTCTAAGGAAAGTAAATCTATACTGGTGGTGTTTAGAGCCAATAAGAGCGAATATAAAGGAAAGCATTTGACCCGAGTAAATATGCCATGAGGATTGTTCTCTTCACTGCCACTCACGATGTGTCCCATGGTATCACTTTGTCTGAGAAGAATTAAAAAAAAGGAATTAAGTTATTTTATGAATTAGACTGAAGTTTTGTAGTAAATACCCAAAAGAATATATAGGTATAAGAAAACCTGCATATAATACTCATAAATATCTTATATAGATAGAAACAAAAGCGGTACTTACTAAAGTGTTTTTAATACTGTATATATATATATATATATATATATATATATATATATATATATATGTCAGTAGAGATTATATAGTTCATGTATGTATGATTATTAGGGTATACAGATGAATGTATATTATGAATTCTTACTTAAATGTTACTTCTTTTGGGTAGGGACTCGGTGACAGGCAAGCATGGACTGCATGAGATTTTCGTCCTCTCTTCCTTAAGGTCCAGAAATTCCATGGATCAGGCTCCACCAGAAGTCCAGTCCATCCCAGATGCCTCTCCAGGTACAATGTATTGCTCAGCTCCTCTCCGTTGTAAGCTCCGGCTTCGACGAAGAATCCTCCACGCTGCAGAAAAAGGCTATTTTTTTTTACAATATATAAGTATAAGGTTGTTTTGTTAAGCAATTGTCAAGTCTGTTCGGAGATTGTCCAGCACTATACTCTTTCCATCTCTTATAAAAATGTCTTGGCGCTAGCGTTACCGTAAAAATTTCAATAGATGCTTAAAATTTTTTTATTTTATTTTATCCATTAGCAAGATCACCGGGTTAAGAAATCACAGATAACACTTTTGTGCTAAATATATATATAATCTGTGTCAACATGGCCACATCAAGCCAATAAGAAAATCTGGTAAGAAGCAGTAGCTGTAGACGTATCTCAAGTGTACAGTTACTGTGCAAGTACTGCTTGAACGCGTGTATGCTCTCTCTCTCTCTCTCTCTCTCTCTCTCTCTCTCTCTCTCTCTCTCTCTCTCTCTCTCTCTCTCTCTCTCTCTCTCTCTCAGGAGTCTCATATATATATATATTATATATATATATATATATATATATATATATATATATATATATATATATATATATATATATATATATATATATATATATATATATACAGTCTCGTGAATACATACATAAACCCTATTCTCTCCAGAGATAAAATATTACATTCGCCGTGTAGCCTAAGTGTGTTTTATATCTCAAGGCAAAAAATGATCATAGAATATGGAATAACATATTGCATAAGCACATGGAAGCAAGGCAGTTCAATGTTAAGACTTTCTTCAGTTACGGTTTTCTTCCTATATACCTACATGTACACCGATTATTCTGGCGTTTTCGTTACGCATCTCTTACTTTCACTTCACATTTAAAAAGTCACAACACTCCCATCTCTGTTTGTCTTTGATTTCTCGTTTTCGTCATGAAGCAAATGAGGGAAATTATTTTTGCCCGTCCCAATGTCACCATGGCATAGATAAAAGAACAAGCAATTCTTGATCAGCTGTAAAAGATATTTACACCTTGTTTGGCAATGCTTACCTTTCCTTTGAGTATTTTTTCTATTTTTTTACTTTGTCCGTTTTGTGAGAAATCTGAGAAATTAGGGTTATGGAGATTGTAAGGTCCTGTGGATGGAGCAAGTAGGTGAAGCTGGCGAATATAAGACACTAAATCGGGATGGTTCTGGGGTGCGCCATCGAAGTCGTGGTCCTCCAAGTCCCAAACTTGGTGTGGCACTGGATGCCGACTCAAACCTGATATTAGACATTCAGATCAATATGACGTTTTAATGAAATAAATAATAATAATTTTATAGGAATTATAAATTAATAAATTAGTACACGAATTCGTAATTCAAAGGAAAATTATCATTATATTTAGGATTCTTTTTCGAGTTTGTATATTTACATTCATACTAATAAAAAAGCATTCTTTCATTTGACTGGTATGGAATGGTCATATTGAAATATATATGACCATAGTTTTTAGATTTATCATAAGGTTACCTAAGATTACATCCATAAAACAAAATATAAATTTTTCATATGACTGGAATGAACAGAGACGTTATTATATAGCAGACTATGCTTATAACAGGGAATAACTAAATTCTATTTACAAGTAACATCTGTCTCAAATAGCTGGTATGACATTTTTCTGCTATGCATTTTATATATTTATTGAAAGAACTAGCCTGGAGCAGTATATATGATAAACCGGTCATGGAAAAATAATAAAAGCGCTTTGGAGCCCTTAAAATTAAAAGTACCACTTCAATGAGCATTATGTCTATCTGTAGTATATTGCACCATTATTTAACCAAACTAACCATCATTCCATGAGGATTCATGCATAAATAACCAAATCAATTAGCTTTCACTAAACAGTATTGTCTATAGGTATGCAGACTAGTGTAAGTGCCTCGATGGATCACTCACTAAAGTGGCACCAACTTAAAAATACATCATTACCTTTGGCATTTAGGAAGAAGAGGAGGGTTATGATTGTCAGGACGGTTGCAATGAGGATGGTAAGAGGTGCGGCTCTCGGCAGCCTACCTGGGCGAGCACACCACCACCACCATTCCTCCCACACACCACCCATGGGGCAGCCCACACGCCCCTACGCCACCTACCAAGAGAAAAGCATACAAAACGATTATTTTGCAATATTTATATGTTTAGAGTATGATCTCTAATTCTCTTTCTGGTCGTTTTATATCTGTTGTTGTTGGCAGCGCATCATCTAGTTACCAGTGGTGTTCCACAGGGTTTTGGTCTTTCACTCACTCTGTTCAGTTTAATCCAATAAGCTGTCGTTATCGAAGAATTACTAGCTTTGTTGATGTGTCTGCTAAGAATATCATTTGTCTTAATACTATTAGGGTAAATTTTTTTACTAATATTTCCGTTTAAGATGTAGAATATGCTTTCCAGTATATTATTATTGGCTAAACTGAAGAAAATGCACCTTTTCAGCACTGTCAAAGGGAGAAAACACTCTTCACAAGTGGCCAACTGGAGATAACGCATCTTATACTTAAGCAACTGGAGATAGAGCACCTTAAGTTAGTTTAGGTTAGGTTAGATTATCTCCAGTTGGCCAATGATGAGGAGTGACCTCTCGAGTTGACAGCACTGAGGCGCGTCTTCTTCAGTTTATTATTATTATTATTATTATTATTATTATTATTATTATTATTTTTATTATCATTATTATTATTATTATTATTATTATTATTATTATTATTATTATTACATAGAAAATGAAGCAAAACAGAGCAATACATAAATTTATAGAGAACACATCTATTTGGGGAATTATAAGCTAATACGGTCTCCACATTTGAAAACTAGCCCAGATCAAAATATACATTATATATTGTTGTAAAACTCTTTAAGTAACTTATAGATGCTGGAAAATAACTAAATAATAATAAAAGTAATGTTTGACAATCTTACAAAATTTGAATCATACCAAAAACCGCTTTCATCATGAAGCAAACTGGAAAAAAAAGAACAAATTTAGTATGCATAATTGTGAAGTCTTTGAATCCTTGGGCCTGGGAAAACATGCATTTTATATATATGCACATTGCATAGCAAATTACTCCCTAAAAGACCTTTGATTACAACTTTTTTGATGACCCGTCTTGACTTCTTGCATTTCTTGCGTATTTTATTAAAAAAAAAAACTTTCACTTTCAGTCATGCCAAAACTGTGTTTATCAGACAATATATTACAGCTTTTCTCTCTCATAGCTGTTTACGTAGATGATGTTGGGGCCCTCTGCTATAAGCCATATCAGTTGACTCACCATATTTAGGAAGCAATTACTCTCTCTCTCTCTCTCTCTCTCTCTCTCTCTCTCTCTCTCTCTCTCTCTCTCTCTCTCTCTCTCTCTCTCTCTCTCTCACTCACTCACTCACTCACTCACTCACTCACTCACTCACTCTATCTATCTATCTATCTGTGTGTGTGCAGTACAGATTTAGTTTTTTCTCCAAAAGTTATATTGGTTACACTGCTTTTGTTCAACTTCAATGAAGCTTTTTCAAACGCCGTCCACATAGCGTTGAAAATACTTTGTTTAGGCGAGTCATTAAAGGTACGATTTGCTCTGTGCGATTATCGCTCAACGATAATCGTTCATGGCTCAACGATGATCGTAAAACGATTTTCTAGAGAACTGATTCTTTGTTTTTAATGGGACTGTTTTTTGAAGTAAAACAGCCCCATTCAAAAACAAAGAATGAGTGCTCTAGACAGTCGTTTGACGATCATCGTTGAGTCATGAACGATCATCGTTGAGCGATAATCGTACAGAGCAAAATGTAGCTTTAGTGTAATTAACGCTAAAAAGAAGAAAAAAAAAGATAATATAGCACATACCTGTTGAAAGCCTCTTAGTAAAATTAAAATCTGCTGAGAGAAAATATTAATAAAAAGCATCAACATCCAAAATTTAGATGCAAAATGAAACTAAGGCTTCTTAGCCCTGTTGTAGTAAATGTAGATATGTTCCTACTTATATAAGTAAAAATAAAGCTCTATTTTTTTTTTACTTGGATGAACTAAGCAAACCAAAGGTAAACTAGAATTACTAGTTAAATTTGTGTTGTTATTATTGTTTTTAACTTAACTGTATAAATATTTTGAGTGATGTTAGGTCAGGTTGGGTCACCTCCCGTTAAAGGTCAAGGTAATAAGATATGGAACACATATTGGCAACACAAATACTATCGTAACAGCGTTTATTTTTTTTTTCTTCTAAATCTAGCATAGCAGTGCCTCAATGAAGAAAAAGAGACTTAAAAATATTTATATTACTATTATTAATATTATTTTTATTATCATTATTATTATTTTTATTATTATTATTGTTATTATTATTATTGTTATTATTATTATTATTATTATTATTATTATTATTGTTATTATTATTACTATTATTATTATTATTGTTATTATTATTTTTATTATTATTATTATTATTATTATTATTATTATTATTGTTATTATTACTATTATTATTATTATTATTATTATTATTGTTATTATTATTATCATTATTATTATTATTATTATTATTATTATTATCATTATTATTAATTATTATTATTATTATTATTATTTTTATTCTGTACCATGCACTTTTGTTTGAATCACACCACACTGTTGGGCCACGAATTATTCCTTATATGATCCATACATATTAATCAGTAAATACTTTCATCTACCGTTGGCAAATATCATATGCACATATGCCGCTCCTCTGTCCCTACATGCAAAATGATTTGGGGTGAGGACCTCCCTCACCTCTGCCCAAAAGGGATGGGCAGAGCACAAGAGAAACCCTTTCTCTTTCAGTTTTGCAGCCAACCTTTGTGTGGATGTGTGTGGTTTTTTTCCTGTGTGTGTATATGTAGGTGTGCGTATGTCTGTATTCTCTCTTTCTGATAATATAAAAATAACAACGCATATGTTATTACTAGGACAACAACAAGAATAATAATAATAATAATAACTAATAATAATGATAATAATAATAATAATAATAATAATAATAATAATAATATTGATAATAATGATTATAAATATTTTCGTTTTCAGGTTTTCCAACTTTCATGTCGAGTCGCTAAGCCAAACTGTCATCTTCTACTTATGTTTGTTGAGCATTTAGTAATAATAATAAAAATAATAATAATAATAATAATAGTAATTCTTATCATTATTATTATTTTTAGTATTAGTACTAGTAGTAGCAGTATAATTCTCATTATTATTGCTGCAAGTTACTGCAAACTCTGTGACCTTTACATAACGTAAATGCATGTTACACTTTGACCTTATGCAATCCAACAACGACCCCGCACAAACTGAACATATGCGAAAACTCTATTTGACCCACGATGACCTTGGCCAGCCCACCTGCTCCTTCCAGCATGAAAGTATATTATTATAGACGTTTTGGTCTTACGTAAAACTTGTCTTTTACCCTTACTAGCATTAGTACAATAATATCAAAATCAACATGGCAGTCCAAACTAGCATTTCTGAATAGAATTATGGCGAAAACACGAGAAACCTTAAAATATTGATTTTGTTAAATATTTGAATCACATCATATATATCGTGCATTAATCCAGTGTTGTCTAATCCAATAACATAAGAGACAAAAACCTGTCTCTTTAACGGATAATCTTGGAGCTTTTTATATTATGTATTATACATTTAATTACTCTCCATACTCACCGAAGCTTTATTTAATCCTTTGAGCGCGAAATCACATGATTTCTTCCTTGACTTCTCTTGTAAATATCTTTGAAATTCACAAGAATTACTCACAAATGGCTTCTGCCATGTTGGCTTCCAGCAGCACACTCCAGCTTGCATTTTACCTTTACCTGCGGCTCACCTGGACAATGAGGGAGTAGGCTATATTGTCCTTTTTCAATAAGGATTAAAAGCCTTGACTTTGCGTTGGATTTTCGACCTTCCTTTTTCTGACAGTAAGGCTGTAGCTTGTGAGTCATAGGCTACTAAGCCCCCTGGCTATTGTGTTAGAGAAAATGGATGAGGAAAGTTTTGGGGTGACGCAACTATATCGAAGATTTAAACTTTGGCTCTTTATCACATTCATATTTGTTTATGGTTGTTTATCCTTGAAATATGGGCATATAATCCAGAAGATGCCGCTGCTGCTCCTACTACTACTGCTACTACTACTACTGCTATTACTCTTAAAGTGTGACTCGATACATGTAAATCTTCTCATTAATTAAAAAATATAGATTAAAGAAAGCTGTTGCTATCTGACGTAAGTAGCTTCTCAGACGCCCAACATTTGATTAGAATTAACGTCTAGTCTAGAGTATGAATTAAAGAAATGATATACCATAAATTACGTCATACACACGTATTTGCGTACATATATATATATATATATATATATATATATATATATATATATATATATATATATATATATATATATATATATATATATATATATATATATATTTGTGTGTACGTATGCATGTATGTATTTGTCAGTGAATCAAGAAATCTTCCTGGAGACGTGGAATTACGAGAATAGGGCTCTTTCCAGTGATCACAATTAAGTACGCACACACACACACACACACACACACACACACACACACACACACAAAATGCGCAAACTCAATATCAGTGGCACTAAGTATCATATTTAAGGAGTCACTGGAGTCGGGGGAGATTCCAAGATGCTGGAAACAAGGAAATGTGATACCTATCTTCAAAAAGGGAAGGAGGGATACGCGCTCTGAACTATAGACCTGTTTCCTTGACCAGCATAGTTTGCAAAGTTATGGAGAAACTACTAAGGAAACATATCTCTCTTTCACTTGGAATCCTTCACTCCTTTTTGTCAGTGAGGCAACATGGCTTCAGAGAAGGTAGATCAACAGTAACAACACTTATTAGAATTTTATGATTTGAGGGTAAGCCAAATCTTACAGGAAAGAGAGGGCTGGGCAGATTGCCATATTCCTAGACTTCCAGACGAGCGTTTGACACTGTTCCACATGGGAGACTTATTAGGAAGCTGCAATCAATGGCTAGAATAGGTGGAAATGTTTTGGAATGGATAAAAACTTACTTAGAAGGAAGGGAACCAGAGGGTTAGAGTAAGACACTCAGTGTCTGAATGGAGAAGAGTTAGTAGCGGAGTTCCACAGGGTTCAGTTTTAGGGCCACTTTTGTTCCTTGTATATTGTAAATGACCTACCAGAGTGTGTAAATTCATTCATGACTATGTTTGCAGATGATGCAAAGATTGTGAAGAAAGGTAAAAAACGAGAACAATGGTAGAGAACTTCAGGAGGATCTAAATAATCTGCATGAGTGGTCAGCAAAAGTGGCTAATGAAATTCAATACCTCAAAATGTAAGGTAATGAGAATGGGTACAAGTGCAAGAAGGCCCAAGCTTGACTACTCGGTGGCTGGAGTACAACTTCAAGAGACAGAACATGAGAGAGATCTAGGAGTAAACATACTGGCAGATTTGTCTCCAGAAATACATATAAATGGCATAGTAAGGGCAGCATATGCATTCTTATCAAATGTAAGGGTAGCCTTCAGGCACATGGACAAGGAAATGTTCAGAAATATTTATGTAATCTATGTGAGGCCAAAACTCGAATATGCAGCCCCCTTTTAGAATCCGCACTTGAAAAAGCACATAGCTAAGCTTGAAAAAGTTCAAAGACATGCCACGAAACTGGTGCCAGAAATACGCAATCTCAGTTATGATGAGAGGCTGAGGGAATTAGACTTGCCATCACTCGAAGCTAGAAGAGTGAGGGGGGGATATGGTGACAGTCTTTAAATTCCTTCATGGTTATGATAGAGTGGATAGGGATCGATATTTCGATATGGCTGGCTCTAGAACTAGAGGTCATAGTTTGAAGCTTCGGAAGAAAACTTGTTTGGCAGGATGTAAGGAAATACTTTTTCAGTGTAAGAGTAGTTGATAATTGGAATTCGCTAAGCGAGGAGGTAGTTAATGCTATCTCAATCCATAGTTTTAAGGACAGGTATGATAAGTATCACTAAGTCTAAAATGGAACCGATCAGGAGACGGGAAGATACGAGCTTTGGGCTCTTTCCCGTAAACACAATTAGGTAATCACACACAGTATTTACAGTAGAAAACACCCCACCCCCTCAGATTGCAGTGATAGAAGCTCAAGGGCCGGTATTAGAGAACATCAACCTTACAGCCATGGAGGTATGCAAAGCGCTGATGGATTTAAATGTTCATAAAGCTACAG